>JANTPZ010122913.1:0-19053 GCA_025593235.1 Vachellia pachyceras | reverse complement strand
CCACTTCAGGTGAATTTTAAAGCCATTATGGTTCTAACCACGCCGACGCCCACAATTGTAGCCACGTCTACGTCCTCATCCACATCCATAGTCCTAAACAGATTTGTTAGATACTACATTCACTTCTGGGAATAGATTCGAACCAATTGGACAGGATTTGTGATTTTTTTAATAAAAGCTCATTATTTTGTTATGTCACAAGGAGGTAAGAAATCATATTTCTTGAAATCTCTTTTCACAATATTTCTACTTTAGGAGCAATTTGGATGAGCTTTTTGGAAGGATAACTATCTTCAAGTGGTCATATATTTCCTTCACATTGATCCAAAGAACAAGTGGATCTTTATGGTCAAATATTCGATTGAGACCTCTATGGTGGTAAAACATAAATCATATATTGAAAATAAATATATCTTTCCAGTAATATCAAGAGTCACAAACTTAAATTTACCAATCATAGTTCAGATTAAGGTAATAAGAAAAATCTTGAAATATGAAATGGAATATAACAATAAAAATTATAAAGAACAACTTATGTTGACAGTTAATCTCATGCCTTCAAGACAATCAAAATTAAAAATTCATGGCTTCAGGCCAATCTATCAGATTAGGATGAGAAATTAATGCCATATAATTTCATAATAGGAAATTAAGGCTATACGGCTTTTGGTCATATAATAATATAAAGAATAAAAGTTATATAGCTTTTGGCTATATAAGCTCATAATAGAAAATTAAGATTATATCGCTTCTGACCATTTATCAATAGGATAAAAGTTGTATATGGCTTCCGGCCATAAGATAGAACAAAAATATACATGGCTTTTGGCCATATAACATGGAATCAAATGAATATGGCTTCTGACCGTTTATTAAGGTAGAAAATAAAAATTTATGGCTTCTGGCCATTTATTATATGGTTTCTGGCCATATAGCATGGAATCAAATAAATATGGCTTCTGGCCATTTAATAAGGTAGAAAATAAAGATTTATGACTTTTGACCTTTTATCTTCAAGATAAAAGTTGTATATGGTTCTAGCCATAAGATAAAGTATAAAAATGTATATGCCTTCTGGCCGTATATCATAGAATCAAATATGGCTTTTGACTATATTAAAAAGAAATATGACTTCTGGTCATATAATTTCTCAATATGAAATCAGATATATGCATGACTTCTAGTCATATCAATAATATGTATAAAAGCTTAAAATAAGAAAGTAATAATTATCTCCAATCTTAGCCATGGAACTCGATGATTAAAACAATCGGTAAAAGATTCACTTTAATTCCATATAATGGTTGAGATTATCCCAGATAGATCGATATTAAACAAATGTACAATAAAAGAATGTAGATGAAATCATTAAAATAACTATAGGGGAAGTATACATTTTGTCAAAGCAGTCGTGCTGATAACTTGTTATAAAAATAAGAGAATTTAAGATAAGAAATAAGAGAATAAGAGAAGAGAGAATGGGAGAGTAACGGGGAAGCTGCACAAAACGTTCCATGAGTTTTTTTTATTATTTCAAATAAGAGAGAATGAGTTTTTTGCACAAAACCAGATACTCTTTTCTTTTTTGATTATTTCATATCTAAAGACTTAATACAGGCAAGCTGCACAAAACGTTCCATGAGTTTTTTTTTTGGGCGAGATTGACAAGAAAGTGACTGACTTAACTTCGTCAGTGAGAAAGAAAAGAGACATCTAAAGAGATTTTAATGGAAACCATTTCTTTGTTGAGTGAGTATATATTTAATTGAGCAGGCGGTAAAAATATTGGAAAAAAATTATTTTCTTAAATTTCAAATACTTTTATGACTGAGAAGAAAATGAACGAGCACAGGGGAGTGAACAGACACACAGAGTGAGGATTGAAATGGTCTGCAACTTGAAGAAAAGAGCAGAAAAATTTTGAAGAAGAGAGAGGAAGCTGAATGCTAAGAGCAACAAGAAGATGAAGAAAGACATTAACTTTAACTAGCCACATAGAAGCAGTAAACCATTCAGATGGGGAGCTGTAGAGAAAGGGGTAAATTATTGTACGATATGGAGTGGCCATGGTCTTCCACCGACAGTTACTTTATTAATTAATTGTTTACTTATTTTCTTTTTTATACAATTTAGCTATCTGCTTTCTTTCCTAGTCTTCTAAGGGAAAACATTATTAGGGTAAAAAAATAAATATAATCATTAAAAGTTTCAATCAATGAGCAGTTAACGACAAATTTCAATATAAAAGGTAATAACAAATTTATATTACTAAACTATTGTGATAATTTTTAATGATTATTTTCCTTATCTCATAGTGATTTGTTTTAAGACACGTAACAGGAAGTTTGGACATATAATAACAAATACATGCTCCTCTATAATTGTGAAAATATTTAATAATTATATTCCTTTATCTCATAAAGATACGTACCAAGACCGGTAAGTAGTAGGTGATGACGGAGGACAAACTTCACTTCACATGACAACAAATTTTCACTAATCAATTATTGTGAGAATTTATGATTATACTCCTTAAGGCCTGTTTGGTTTCGTGAAAATCGATCGTTGGAATAGGAAAATCAAGATTTTTCAATGGCGGTGACTGTTTGGTTCAACATTTGAAATGGGAAATAGATTCCGGTGGCAACTCATTTTCATTCATAGACGGGAAACACTCTTCCCACCTAAAATGGTGGGAAGCCAAATTCAATCGCGAGATGGAAGAGGGCAAAAGACGGACTCGCCCCTGACATGACATTGCAGCTTGAAAAAACTCAGGAGCAGCTCATTCCAATGCCGGAGCGGAGAAAAGAGGAACATGGGTAATCGCTGTGATTTTCAATCTACAAATTTTGTGTATTGGTTGTTGTGAGATACACATACATATATATATATAATTATATTATATAAAGCTTTGATTCAGAGAGAAGGGTCTGGGTTGTTGATGCATCAGAGTAAAAAACACTTTAAACCCATTGCAATGGCGTCAGGAAAGGAGAAAGAGAAGTTTCATTTGGATGATACAGGTTCATTCGAATGATATATATAAATTTCAATATCCATCTCGAAACATCATTCGAATGAGTAGAAGATGGAGTTTGAAAAATAGTTCTGCATCAAATGTGGTGAAGATGAATGATGTTATTCAAATGTGTCTTGTGGCTCATTCGAATGACACCCTTCAAAATTCTAATATGCATCTGAATATGGTGAAGATATAGTGAAGATGAAGGGTGTCATTCGAATGAGGCATAACGTTCATTCGAATGTATATTCAAAAATGTATTGGCCATATAACAACCGCATTCGAATGCGTTTACATTCATTCGAATGCAATTTAAGAAATTTTAATTTTTATTAATAAATACTTATATTTATAAAAAATTTACATTTGTCATTAAGGGCAATATGGTCATTTGATACAATTTTTATACTCTCTTTCCTATAATTTTAACCCAATGCAAATAAAAAAATTTCCATCAACCTATTTTCTATTCATGTACCAACTAAATATCACACCCTATAAAATTTTTCGTTCCATTCCATTCCAACAGATTCACCATTCCTAAATGATTTGTCTCAAGACTAACGAATAACAGACAACAGTAAGTTAAAGTATATGTAAGAACAATCAAGTAATAATCAAGTACTGTGAGGATTTTTCATTATTATATCTCTTGTCTATTTGTCCCCATATCAGTGAACAGTAGGCAACAACATGCTTTAAATATTGTGCAGTTGCACTTTTTTTAAAAAAATTCATCCATGAAATAGTACTATTTTGTCACAGGCTTATTACTTGACAGTTGCATGAATGGCAACTTTTACAGGGAGTAGGGATCTTTTGACTTTTGTCGTTCGTGTATGTAAGATAGAATTACTCTCAATACCAGTTTTCACTTTGTTCATCATCAAATTCATTAGAAGAAAGAAGTTTATGTATTCTAAAAAAATTTATGGATTTCAAAATATTTTTACAAATTCTAAAATTTTTTTTACGGATTTAAAAAAAATTTATCTTAACTTACATACACCACTAAATTTTTTTTCCAAACATACACTATATCATGTCCCTTTTGTATGGTGTAATAAATTCGGCTTCTTTCCATTTACTTTTTAACTTTTAATTCACAACTCGTTGCAACTTTAAGTTATATCAATGATAACTTAGTGGAGGCGTGTGTCTATGTAGATAGATGTCTTTATACTAACATATTTTGTGCATATTTGTCAAAACAATTGAACAATTATATTCATAAATTGAAACGAAACTCTTCTCGTATTATCATAATGATACAGTTATATATAACTACATCATCTTCCACTTTGAGCATGTGCTATATTCATCTTGTATTTTTTGACATGTATTCATATTCTTCTTATTATTAGCTCCCCCTCTTTCCCATTTTATCCATCATAAGCAATATAAAAAGGGAAACAAAAGAAAAATGTGTGACGTGGAGAGAGGCTCTACTAGGGTTTCTAACAGCTCTTCATTACTGTGCTACTCTCCATGTGGATAATGTGTCTATTTGGAAAACCTTTAAGAGAATGTATTTTGGTAGAATGCATTTTGTTCAAAATGTATTTTGATAGAATGCATTTATGTTTTGGATAAAGGTTGGATTCATAATGCATTTATTCGGTCAAAATGGAGTTTTTTTGCTTAAAATGTATTTTGAAAGAATGAATTACCAAACACTATAGTCTATAAACTAATGGACTTTGGGTTCAAAATACATTCTACGAATCCAAACGTGGTTCCCAAACAAGCTGAATGTGGTTGGCATCTTGAAATAATCATATTTTATCAAGTGAATTTATAGCATTTTAGCGGATTTTAGTGCTATTATTGGGTTTAATTGCATTAATTGTAATTAATGATAATTATATGAAGTTTAAGCCAATAAAGGGTATTTTGGAAGAAATTAGAATTAAAGATAAATTAAAAAAAATGGGATTTTAATGCTAGAGAATGATCAAACTCATAATTCTATTTATTTTTATTTTATATCATTTTATTTATTATTATTATTATTAGTATTTGTTAGATTATTTATATAAATGCCATTAACATTCTTGATTCATTCTTCTAGCAAAAGGCCACCTCGGATATCATTTGTTGATTCATTGACAAGAGGACAAAAAGGGCTTCATTTTCAATCCATTATTACATACGCGAGGAATGAATCATCCATTGGGCCAAGTCTGGAAAGCCCAAGGAATGAACCATTAGGGCTCACACAAGCATTAATCATTCATATTCAAGCATTCCAGCGGTAACAGACGCGATAATTAACACAACCTCAAAGAGGTTGTCCCATTGGTAACTCGCTACCACCGTAAGGTCTCCTCGCTGAGGTCCGGATTAGTCTGGGGTGGACAATGAACCCCGGATACCCCAGAATACCGGATGGTTTATAAAAAAAAAAAAGAAAAGCATTCCAGCGGCCACAGGGGATTCCGCGCAAAAAGGAGGTGGCGGCTGCTGCTCATGCATTTTATCCATTTACCAAGCGGCCGCACACACGGATAACATCCATTCTTCCACCTGGCTTCAATTCGTCTGTCGCTGGGAGAGCATACTCTTCCTTCATCCACACAACCATTGGAGGAGCTGACGCAATCTTCACCCATCGCTGTGTAGAGGTCCATTTTCCAGCTGCGTTATCGTTGAAGGGGATGACTTGGGTGCTCAATCTGAAACTGTTTATGGCAATTATTGGCTAAATTCTTTTAATTCTCTAATTCAACAACAATGGCAGGAACTTAATTCTTCAAATAAAAGTTTTTAGTTACTTTAATTTCATGTCCAATAATTGTTTAACAATTCATAGATTTTAGGATAGTTTTCTGATTATTAGAACAATTTTTATTGTTTAATATAATTTATTTCGAAGATTATTATGGCTGAATTATTATTTAACAATTGATATTGGGCTGATTTAACTTTGATTTCAATTATAATATTCTAGTATGACATTTATATTGATTTTAGAGTTAACATTTTGTGATTTTCTAAGGGACTTAGAATCTTGGATCAAATAATCTTTTGTTAGCTTTAATTCTATTTTTTGAATTTAAGAGTTACAATTATGCAGTGATTTTATTATCCTTAATTTCTTTTTACTATTCTGGTGGCAGTTAGTAAATTAGAAGTTTGGAAAATATTTTGTTGCAATTCGAGGTGACTCGTTTATTGGATTAAAGCTTAGTTATAATTCTTTAATTCATTATCTTAACTCCCATATCTATTGAAGTGATGATTGCCCGCGTTGTTGAGTTGGAGGATTGATTGTTATCATCGTTTATTCGTGTGTTTCATTTTCTATTTCTTTTATCAAATTCATTTTAGAAACAAAAAAGAAGTATTTTAATTTCAGTTTGATTCATAGCTTTTACTAGAAAATTTCTCAAATTAATTTTCAATTTAGGTTACTTGCATTCAATTATTAGGAATTAATTTCATTTTTGGCTCCTCAAAGTGAATACGACCCGGATTGGTGCTATATTACATTAATTCGGTTAAATTATTTTTGACGCGGATCTAAGGTGACTAAAGGTCCGCTCGTCACATCTACTTTCAACGTCGGTCATCTATGATCAAGCGTTGGCTTTCTAGGTGCATTGGGATGTGTGTGAGGAGCTTTTCCAAAACTAAGAATAGTGGGTTATACACAATCACAATAGACAATTTTGATATCATCTTTTAACATTTTCACCTCTACTTCATGAGAAACGTCTATGTGAGTCATTTAACCATTGTCAATGCTATTCCATTTGCTTCCAAAAGACCTAGTTGATCTAATCTATATGTATCATCAGGTTGGAGGTGAAGAGTTTAGTTTAATATGGTTTGGGTGGCATAATTTGACATGTTGGGAAGGTTTGCTTTGCTCATGGTTTTACTGGATTGACTACTATTTTTTTTTGGAGCAAAACTGGAAGAGATTGCTAGGTTCTAGTGGATTGCTTTAATATTAGCAAAGCACTAAGCTTGGATAGCTTTGTGTGGATTCCAAGATTGTTTCACTCAGTTGTGGTTTGAGTTTCTCACACAACTTTTTTGAGCAATGTGCTTGTATGATTGGGTGTTAGATCTTAGCTAGCTTGATAATGTTACCCGAGCTTTTTAATAACCGTAGACACTCATGGATACGTAAAAACAAATTTTCAGCGCCAAAGAAAATTAGAGGGACGAAAGAAATAATCATATATTTTATCAAATGAATTTGTAACATTTTAGGGGATTTTAGTGCTATTATTTAACTTTTATTGAGATTAATTGCATTATTATGATTAATGATGATAATATGACATTAAAACCAATTAAGGGTATTTTTGAAAGAAATTGAAATTTGTTGTAAAATGATGGAGTTTGGGAGTAGAGAAGAATAGTAGAAGAGATTGAGAGAAAGAAGAAAAATAATCAAATTGTATTCTTCATAACTTGAGAGGGATATTTATATACAATGTGGGAGCCACATAATTAAATACCCTAATAACTAATATCTCCTAATAATCACAACCAACTTTCGAATAAATCGGATCTGAATCTATCTTGATTACAATATATTCATAAATAAAAATACATGAATTATAAGAACATCCACACTATATATTATATTTTATAACACTCCTCCTTGGATGTTCTTAGACAAACATTGTGCCTCATTTAAAACCTTACTAAGAAAAACCCATTGGGAAAAAAACCCAGTGAAGGAAAAAAGAGTACACAATATTGTCTCCCCCTGATGACGACATCACTTTATGTCTTTGAGCCTTCGCATTCGAATACCATATATCACCTTCTCAAGTGTTTTAATTGACAATGCCTTTGTAAACAGATTTCGTGAACTGCGATTATTTCTACATGATTTGATGAGGTGGCATAAAGTTTGTTTTACTGAACGCCAAGATATAGCTGCACCACCACAAGTAAATAAATATCTTGTTTGAGATTTGCATTTATGTGGATCTGATAAAAACCCTACATCTGCAGAACCAATCAATTGTGACACAGATTTATTAGAGTAAAATAATCACATATCAAATGTCCCTCAAATGTATCGAAATAATATGTTTAACATTCTCCCAATATCTTCTTGTTGGGCACGAACTGAATCTTACTAATAAATTTATAGCGCAAGCAATATCAGGTCTTGTTGAATTGACAATATACATAAGTTCACATATAGAACTAAGATATCCCTGAGTTTGCAAAGTAACTTGGTACATAAAGCTGTTCTGTTTTCATTAGAACGAATTTGCAGAATAATAATTTCAACTCCTTTTCGAAAGGTCGTAAGTAAAGAACTTTAGTGAAATAAGTTTCACTCTATAGCACTTGATATAGATGTACCTACACATATGAATAAGTATAATAAACAGTATATGCATAAATGGTCAGTTCATACTCAGACATACCTGATTATAATGATATCATATTATAGTACCTCGGAGATAATGAATTAATGATACTTAAGAACTATATCCTACTAGTAGATTAACGATAAATAATATATCATGACTTGTGAAATTAACAAGGATACATTAATACCCAAAAACACTTAATTATGGTATTTCCAGATCAAATAGTTCTTCATCTCCCCCTTTGTTAATTTCACGAGGCATAGAAAGACCTTTACCAACCTAAAGGCAATAATTTGCCTTTTTAGAGCTCTTACGGAGTTTTAAAAATGCACTCCAACTGCTTCAAGTCACATCAAGACTTGTTTAGTTCAATTTAATATTATTCTCGAGAACTTGCATTTGAGGCTTCTAGCATCAAGAGTCCTTCAGGGACTCTCATATAAATGATACTGCCAAGTGTGTCATATGAAAAGTCAACAAAATAATAAATGAAGAGCAAAATTGTTCATTTATATGGAAAAAAACTAATGATGTGACTTATAATTAGACCAATATTTTCCTTCTTTTTGCAAATAAATAGGACCAAATCATTAAAAATGAAGTCAATGATAATAAATTAAGGGTAACATTCTATGTTCATATAAAAAATGTAATGATGCAACTTATAAATAGAACAACAAAATTCCTTCTCTTTCTATCCTATTTATAGGCAATAACGATACTCCCTCGTGTCTTTTTTATAAGAAACAATTACTCAAATCATGTAAAAACAACTTACAATTAATTGGTTAAAATCAATGAATGTGTAAAAGATATACTTTTTTTAATCACACCCTTATTTCCAATATATATAAGCTCATTTGTACTCATTTATTGATGAGTGTGTTGAGAATGAGTGGGAAAAGGATGAGAGGGTATAAGTGGAGAAAAAAATATAAGAGGGACATACGATTAATTGGGGTAACAATGTAAAAAATGCATTAAAATCTTTTGACAAAGCAAACTTGTTGCTTGTATATAATAGGACCAAACAGTAGGAGCGTTACACAAGGAGATTAAATTTGCGTCTTTAGCTTTCAGAGGAGTCAACTTCATTCAAGGGATTAGATTGGAAGAGAAACAAAACAATTAATTCACTCGACAAAAATACCCAAAACCATGTGGAAATGTTGGAACCTGTACAGTTAGTTTATACATTTAATACTACAAACCAACCACCACAATAGTTCCAACAACTTAGAATTGCTGCCCCACACACACACACACACACACACAAAGAATGCAATTTCAATCTGTGAACTCTATAGTCAATTAAAAATTAATCCTTGGATGACTTTTTGGCTCTTCGCATAAATAATTTGATGATATGTAAATACGATTTTAATCCTATATAAAAACTGTTTTCAATATTTTTCATTGAAATAAAGAAAAATGTACATTTAATGAAGGGTACTATTATATATTTATGTGAAAAAAATTAATACGTGACGTATAAACTGTAGAACAAAATTTTCTTCTCTTTACCTTATAAATAAGCCATGAGGAGTAAGTGATTCACTTGTTCAATTAATAATTCTTTTCCTTGGTAAAAAAAATTACAGTTTGAAGATCAAGCGTTAAATAAAGGAAGTTTGTAAAAGTTATTTTATTTACATAGAAAAATATCTATTGTTGTCGCCTTATATCTATTGAATAAATTACTTACGGTTTGATATATTTATGGCACGTGAAATTGAGAGATTAAAATAGAAAGGAAGGAAAAAAGAAATTTTCTATTTTTTGATTTTTTGCATTTAATTTAGATAAATATTGCTGTCTTCCCTTGTCATCATTATACTAACTCATTTTATCCAAAAGTACCAACCGAATGTGAAATTTAAATGAAAAAATTGATGAAATGTTACTGTTTAAAAATTTCATTATAAGAATGAACTGAATTTAAATACCGATATTTTCTGTATAAAATTACGTAAAGTACCCATACTTGGAAAAATATATTAGGTCTTTTTAATCAGTAAAATTTTTACACATGAACTTTTCATCAATTTTTCCGATTCAAATCTAAACCAACGAAAAGGATATCAGCATTAGAAATTTCACTTCTTTTCCTTTTTCTATATTCTTCAGTCGAGGCATGGCCAAAAAAAATAAAGGGAAAGGTAAATCAAATCTTTGATTCTCCTTCTCATCCAGAACAATATGCCCCGATGAGCATTAATGACCACGCATATGCATAACGAACCTCAATATGACTTACAGTTACAGTCATGTCAGTTAGTATAGATATTTCAAGTTTCTTGTATATTCCCTAAATCTTTAACATAACTATTTCAAATTCAAAGAATGTTCTGAAGATTTTTTTTCATCAGCAAATCTTTTGAAGAAGTCTAGTTATACTTCTGATAACAAGATATTAATATGTAAAATAAATTGTGTGCGTGCGAGAAAGAGGGAGCTAATATATTAATTTGTAATTCATCCAGTAATAAGTATTACTTCCAATCCTTAATATAATATTTAAATTATATTATAAATTGATCTTATATTAAGGATTGGAGGTTGTATATATGTAAAAGAACTTAGAAAGATTGAGAAAATATGTCATGTTCATGATAGAAAGCGTTATCGAATCGATTTATATTATAAAAAGAAACGCTTAAAATAGCGTAGGTCATGGACACACACATATATATATATATAGAGAGAGAGAGAGAGAGAGTGAGAGTCATATATAATTAAAGTCAATATATTGTAGTCATATACGTCGACAAAACTAGAACATTTCACCCTGTAACGGGAAACCATGCTTTGAGCCTTCGTTCTTCTTCCTCGTTCGGTAGGGCTTCCCATTATACATAATAACTCAGCAGGGAAAATTGCACTTCATATATATATATATTAATATAAGCAACGTAATTAACTCAGTTGTGAGAAGGAGGATGAGTCTTGGGTGGTGAATAATCCAAGGTAAAGCCTGGATTTTTGTAGCTCTTTTTCTTGTGAGGCACACTCCAAGAAACTGAAACAAGAGATGATTCATGAGTTTTTAAAGAACCTGATGAACCAATACGTTTCCCCTTCTTCACTTTTGACATCTTCTGGCTACTTCTTCTTCTTGTTGTGTTCGCTTTTGGATTTTCACCTTCAACAACCAATATCTCAGTCTTCTTCTCCTCTTCTCCATTTCTCTGTGATGCAAGCTGCTTTGAAGAGAGATCAACACTCTTATTATCGTCATTCTGCAGCAAGAAAACGAACAAAGAAATCTCATAAGAGACTATATATGAATAATATATCTCATCAATCAGAACCGCTATCTTTGGATTAGGGAAAATGGGATGAAAATAGAGAGTAGAGAATACTAGGAGAAAAAACATCCAAATATAGTCAATTGTTTCACTATTTTTGAGAGTTTTCGCTCCTAGAATTCTTTCCCTTCTAATTTTCTTCACATCCAAACATATATAGGGTAAGTATTTTGATTAATACGCAGCAACATTGTTGCAGCCTACAAAATTAAAAATCATAACTGAAGCTGCATGACAAACCTTGAGAAAGAAATGGGATTTCTTCGCGATATTCTTGTTACCGAGATCGATAAGGCACCGGGCATTGCATGCATGGAAGGACAGGCATAGAAAGAGAAGAAGAGGCAATGTAAGTGACATAATGAGAGAGAGATCAGATAATGTTGATGAGGAATGAATTTATTATTGAGCAAAAGAACTTGTTGGAGAAGTATTTTGTGGTAAAAAAGAAATGAAAGAGAGGTAAATGCAAGAACTTAAGGAGAGAAGAACTAGTAAAAATATGAAGAGGTTGTAATGGAGAAAATGGAGGTGTAGGGAGGAGAAGAAGTAATGAGAGAAGATGAAGATATGGTGGCCTCCTCTCTTTTGTCTCTTACTTGTGACATTTCTATTTCACTGGTCCCAAGAGAGGGAAAGAGAAGCAACACAGAGTCTTGTTCAGAAATATATAGGAGAGAAGAGATAGAGATAGAGTGAGACAAAGTCTTAAATAGAGATTCCGCATATCCGAAAAGTGGCATCAGATTCAGATGGATGTATGGGGGCTGTTCCTTAAATTTGGCTTGTCTCTACTCTTCCCTCTCATTGTCTTTTATTGAATCAATTTAATATGTTGTTAATTAGATTTTGATGTTCAAATCTGACCACGCATATTTTATGTTATCTTCTACGAAGTTTAAAGAATAAATTACATTAAGTATAAGAGATAAAGAAAGATGAGAAAAATCATATTGTTTAGTTCTGTTTTTTAATTTATTTTTCAAAACAAAATTCAGACAACTTTTATAAGAGAACACAATTTGTTTCAAAAAATTATTAAATAATTGTGAAAAAAATTTGATACGCATTGAGTGAAAAAACACATTTTGTCTTTAATATATAAAGGAAACAATGTTTGTAATATATTATGAGAAAATAATATAAAATGATGAAATACATTGATTTATAAATCTATCCAGTGAATTGAATGTCAGTAAATTATATTGGAAATCACTACATAATGCATCACCATCTTGTGATATTCTCTGGTTACACCATTGAAATGTCTCTGGGCTGTGTTTAATTAGTTGACACCAACAAGGAACTCAATCACTTATTTTATATCTTTGCCTTTTGCTCGAGCAATATGGTTTGAGTGGTTCTCAACCTAGTTAGATAACGCTACATCTAATTGTTAATATAACATCTGATTTGTAGTGCAATTTGCACCATAAATTAGATCATGATTACACTACAAAGTAGATCTTATATCAAGGATTATATTAAGTATATTAGATAATATAAGTTATCTATCTTTCCAGCAATGTTGAAGACTACTCTTACCCAGCTTTCAGGACGATCACCGGCTTCACCTTCTACAAGGAATTATCATACGCATTGATATCTTTGGAGGAAGCGCAACACTGTATTACATGAAAAAGATGAGTCTTCTGATATGAATGAACCCATAGAGATTAAGGATTTTAATCAATTAAACTCTAGAAGAACCCTTCTCTAGATCCTTAATTATAAAAGGTTTCACAAAAGTTAATCAAACTTGTACAGCCCAACCGTATTATATCCCGAATGCTCAACACAAGTCAACACTTGCAAAGAAAACTTCTTCATTCATCAACTCCAAAGGCCCTGAGTTTCTAATAGATTTGACATATTTGCCTTCTGGATTCTTATCACTTTCCTTTTGTCATTCTTCACAATCAACATCTTTAGTGTTCTTTTTGTTCCAACAAATTGTTAGTTGAAATAGTAAGCACTCTCATTCTAGCAAGGGGAGAACACAAATTCAAATCTTGATAAATGTACTTGTTAAAAAAAGGTGAAAACACTTTGTCCTCCAAACCTTTAAAGGGATTAGTTTCAAGCCTAAAATGACTTGAGCCTACCCTTGATAATAAATAAAGAAAGCTCTTCAGTTTTTTAATTGGAGAAAAAAGAGTCAAGGGATTCTCTCTTCATCTATAAATGTCTAAGAGCTACTCTTTTCTGGATTGTGAAGTCACCTTTCTTCATCTGGAGCAACAGCTTCAAAGATCTTTGTCTTAAAAAACGCATCAATGTATGCAAATCAATGAAAAGATCTGGCAATATCATCATATAGGACGTCTTTTCTTACTACAATCATCTTTTTCTAGCTTAGAAGTAGGGTTCTGTTTAAACTTAATTTAATTTCCATTCTACATGTTACACTCGATTTGGGATTGTTTTTGCTTTTTATTTTTCAATCTTTTATATTTATATCATATTTGTTGGTCACAATTAAATAATGAATTTTCTCTCATTTGTTTTCCTTGGGATCTCAAACTTAGTGAACATTGAGTTCACATTGACATTTAAGAAAACGACCGTAAGTATTCATTCTCATACTTGAACCTAAAGTCGTGAACTGCGACAATGTCACAAATCTTGTGGGATTAAGTTCACGTTGAGAGTGATGCATAATATACAATAGGAATTACTCAAATTAAGAAGACTTAGTTGTAACTTTCATATTGGCATTTTTTTTATCTTTAGCGGTTTTATAACGCACAACTTTATGTATTTTTAGGGGTTGAGGCCAAATTTTATACACCACTTAAGGACATTAAATTATTTGATAACTTATTAAAGGGTTAAAATCCAATTTTATCTCAGATCATTTTTATACACCAATATGCCCTGAAAGTGTTAGGGGAAAAAGCAAAGTCACTCAAATCGTTAAAAAACAAATGTTGACTATTAAATATTTTTAATACTTAGGAGTGACATATTTCTCTTTTTTTAAGACTCCTCAAATCATATTGATCCAAAAAAAATTCAAATACCCGCAACTCAAAATAAAAACTTTCAGGCAAAATTGAACCTTCACCATTCTTTTAAAAAAACACACATGCTTTTTCAGATAAAAATATTGATACATGTTAGCTTATTCTATTAATAGATAATATAAACTCTCTAAAATGATACATAAATTACATTCCATGCAAAACACGGATCACATAGTCAAATTATTAATTAATGACACTGATATATAATATCTCCAAATCATTTTAATTTATCAACAAACACCTATTGTCATGTAGTTATCGTGACAAACATATGACAATATAAAATATTCGTATGCTAAATATTTTATACAATCATACGTTTTAATATAATCTCATGTCATACGAGGTATAGAAAGAAGTTGTCGTAAACTTAAAGCATATAGCATGTCAACATTAAAGTATTGTCAACTTTTTTCAAATAACAAATACTTTTCTAGTCATATTTATAAGTCACTTCTAACATTACACAAATTTAAATTAAGGAAAACATTAAACTTTATTAACTCTGTCTTAAAGTTCAATAACTTTTCAGATTTATCCATATTTAAAATCCATTATAATATGAGAATAAAGTCAACAAATAATAAATAAAAAAAATTATACATTTACATAAAAATTTTATTGAGATGATATATAAATATGACCAAACAAAATCTCTTCTCTTGGCCCTATTAGGACAAGAGTAGTATAATAAGAGGAATATAATAATAGGAAATTAAACATGAAACAAAATCAAAATCCCACTTGGAGCAACCGAGAAACTTTTCATTCCTTATCATCTTCTAAAGGCATGCAGAATTTGAATGGCTAGTGCCCTTGTTTCTTGCGCTTGCCTACCTTTTTTCTGTTTCGTCTTGGGAATGCGATGGCGAATATTATATACTAACTCTGGAAAGTAGGACCACTTTTTAGTTAATTAGTAAATTAAATAATAATTAACATACACATATATTGACTTCCACTGGCATTTGTTGAGAGCGCATTTGTTGGAGTGCTCTCAGCGAAAATCTAACAAGAGATAAGCATTATGCAATCACAAAGCTTTGGTGTAGAAAAATAGCTTAATGCTGGACATTTGTGAGATTGTTTTCATGATTACATTCATTTTTTTGAATTTCAGTTTTTTTTATGAATCAACAAATATATAGCACTTTCTTTAATCTTATTACCAGATATTTGTGCAACTGACTAGTCTAATTTAGTGAGTGTTAGCCTATAATAGGGGACACATTGTTAGCTTGGAGTAATTATCATCGCTGCATACTCAAAGTTTAAATAGATGCCTACTAATTGAGTTGAAACAACGTACTAGTTGATGCAAACGCTCGGTGGTGGAATCTGATAGCTGTTTTCCCTTAATAAGAGCAATTTGCTTCTCAGAAAAAGACTGAACAAAAGTCCTTAATTTATATATGTTGTTCTGTAGTTTACTAAATCAAATAATTTTAAGATAAAGACACAAACAATCCACATGTCAGATAAGGTCACTTGTATATAGTGTTCCTATCTCTCTTTGAGAAGCAGATGCACATGCTTCTCGGAGCAGAGGAATAAGAAAAACCTTCCACATGTGAATTTCATGAGTTGAGTGTCTCTTTATGATACCATCTTCTAAAGTATTTCATGTGATTTAATGAACGAAGACCATATATCTTTGTTCCATCCTTAGGGTCACAACAGACCATATTTGATTTGTTACATTACATCAATAAATCCTACTTTGCATTTTAGCTTAATTGCGTGCAAATCAAAAGAAGTGTATCGATTTAGATGAGCATTGGGGTGATTGACTTATATATTGATATAATTATTTTAATTTATCCTAAATCCTTTATAGCAATACAAAAGTGTGAAAATTTCTTAGGGCAAATGCATGAGCATTATTCTCTCGGGATTGGGGTTGAAGGGAACACAATAAAGCATAGTAAGTACTTTTTGCAGAAACAACGGTGAGTTTGGCAAGCACATTAAGCAGCCTCCAAGAAATTGTGTTTGGGGATAACAGCTAGATATTTATTTATTTACAAAATAACAGCACTAGCATGCATGCCTGCCTTCTGTTCTTTGGTATACTCAAATTAAGGATGTATTTTTGTGCTTATTATAAATTTTGACTTTTTTGTTATGCAGTGCGTGTGTTCTTTAAATTTTTTTCCTTCTTAAACGAACATATGGATATGCATACACCAAATGAAAATATTAATTAAATGCAATTGCCATCAAACTGATAAAGCAAAAGGATGTCAAGAATTGTTGGTCAAAAAAAAAAAGGATGTCAAGAATTGAGTCAGATACTTTCAGGATCCTTCTCTCTCATTTTCTTCTAAAGATCCCATCTCTAACTTAATTTAGATTAAAAAATGAATGGTTCATATTTAATTTTTATAAAATATTACTAAAAGTAATTAAATAAAAAATGTCACAATTTGTTACAGACAAATATATATAATAGAGAAAAATATTTAAATGTAAAATATTTTAATAATAATTTTATAAAATATTAAATTCGAACCATCAATTTTTTATCTAATGGTGGAAATAAGACAAGGTAAATGAGGAAGAGGATTTTTTTTACAGTATCTAGATTATGAACAACGTTCAACATATCCTTTTTTTCCTTTATGGAATATCATGATAACTTGTCAACAATAAATTATAAAGAGAAGACGCCGTCTTCAATATTTTTTTTTTTTTTTTTGGTTTACAAGGAAAGCAAAATTAAAATCTCAACTAGAGCAAAGTCGTTTCCTGCTTATGCCGAGCGCATCCTCGCTTAAGATTAGCTTTAGTGCTTCATTAGGTTCTTCAATGTGGTGAAGACCCATATCCATGGAGAAAGCGTGATTCGCCAGATAGTCTGCACCCCGGTTTCCTTCACGACAAACGTGGTTAATTCTAACCATCCAGTCCTGTTGGAGAAGATGGTTTATCCTTCTGATCATTCTAGCCTGAGCATTGCTTTTCAGCTCACCGTTATTAATGATCTGTGTTGCAAGGAGAGAGTCCACCTGCATCGTCACCTATGTGTATCCTTTATTCCTAGCCATTTCAAGCCCATCGATGATACCCCACAGCTCTGCCTGAAGAGTTGAGCATCTTCTAATGTTGCAGCAGACCCCAGCAATCCACGATCCAGTTGAGTCTTTGAGGAGACTACCCGCACTGGCATGATCGCTTTCCCCTTTGACTGCTCCGTCACAATTTAAAGTTACCCATCTCGCTGGAGGTTTTTGCCAAACAACATCTTTTTCAACTCTACTAGCAGGCGACTAAAGGGTTTGACAACGTCTTTGGTTAGCTTCGTTGCTGTGAGTTGCAAGAGCAATGACTTCTCTCCAGAGATTGTGGCCATTAGCTTTAACTAGGGGTGGGAACAGGCCAGGCCAGGCTCCACCCCAAACAGGCCTGGCCTGTTTGGGTGGATTCTGGCCTAGCCTGGCCTGTGCCTGTATACAGGCCTGTTATAGGCCTGGCCTGGGCCTGTTTGGCTTGAGCCTGGGCCTGTTATAGGCCTGGCCTGGGGCCTGTATACAGGCCTGTTAAACATTTTTATTTTAAAAAAAAAGATTCCAAAAGCATCCTACTTGCTGATTGTAACATCACTACATGAACTCACATCAGATCAAAAGAAATAGTCAGAGATGGTTACAAAGAGATGTGCCTGCTGTTGATTCATTAATGACAATATTAATTCAATAACGCACATTGTGACAACTACACAAGCGAAAAAGATTATTGGGAAAGAGGACGGATAGAGAAAAGAACTTACTTATAGGTGAAGATCAGGAATGCAGCAAGCATAGTAAGAGCAGCCATTGGTCTTTGCCACGTAAAGATTTCTTGAAATCAAGGGACTGCTCGTTTAAGTGGCTTTAGTATCTCCTGTAAATGAATTCCAAGCCAACTATAAGACTATAATCTGAATTCTCAACGGAAACAGGATGGGTTTATAGCATCACAAAACGCTTACTCAACCTAACTTCAGTTAAAGTACAATTCTTGTCATCTATTATGGTGACTTAATTATCCTTACTTTCCTCAGGATCATAATATATATATATAATAATTCATATTTTATGACATGAGTTAACTCCCATTTTGTACAAGCGAGACGTGTATCATGAATTGAAGAAAAATAGGATCCTCCATATATAAGTTAATTGCCTACCATTAGAACCATAACACTGTCAGTGACTCCTTCCTCTTTTAGTTCTTGAGTAGTAGCTTTAGCAATGAGAGTTTCCTTTTCCTCATCCATAGCTTGTTTGATGGAAGTCTCCAGTGCGAAGGCACTTTCTTCTGGACCGCTAGGACTTTCACAAGCTTTTACAGCCTCTTTAACTTCT
>JANTPZ010122912.1:0-50522 GCA_025593235.1 Vachellia pachyceras | reverse complement strand
GCTTTAGGGCTCTCTGTCAAACAATTAGGGTCCGCCTCACCCTAAAAACACAGAATTTAAAATGAAGACAGTAATTTTAACTGTGAGGCCATGAAGAGGAGCAATATTACCTTAGATATATTATGAGAGGGGACTGAATGGCAATCTTTCACTTTTGGTTTGATGTCCATTAGCTGCCTCCCCCTTGCTTGACCGTTAATCAAAGTGTCAGTAAGTTGAGCTTTTGCTTCTACTTGCTCCTACATACAGTGTTGTGATTCCTCAACTCTTCAGCTCAACAAGGTTTAAAAAAATAAGTATTCAATACTTAAAATATTTACATCATATAATTATTTTCCTTTTATTTTAGAAAATATGAAATACTACTCCTTGTTCTTGCCACTTGATTTTTTTTTGGAGATATTAAAAAAATAAATAAATTACTCAATTATAATATTTATTCTGTAACATTTATACGTATCATTAAATTATATATGACTGGGAAAAAATCATTACAATATATATCAGTCTACAAGTAAGGAAAAATAATTTTAAAGAAAAATGATAAGTATATCAGTTAATTATCTTCCTAAATCTTAAAAAAAAGTTAGATGACTATTGTATTAAGAACCGGAAGTAATATTTATTAATCACCTTATTTTTTTTAATTGACAGTTGACCCTTGTACAATACCACGTTTGATTAAACGATCTGTCTAGTTTTTTTTATAATTTAAAAGAATCAAAATTATTTCACCACCAAACCTCAAGCAGAGAGGAGGAAGAGCAAATCCGAACCTCAGCATTTTCTGGTTGGAAGCTGCAGTCATAAACATTTTGAAATTTTAAAAGAGGACATCGTAGTTTTATGTTGCCAAACTTGAGCTTAGGCAAATTGCCTAGAATCAGATACTTCAAATATCGCAACTTAAACTCTTCAACATTTGCTCCTTCTTCATAAGCTTCAACCTTCCCAACAATATGCTCAAGTGATCCACAATTTCTTATTGTGAGTCTTTCAAGGCTTTCTGTGATAGAAGCTGTTGGAAACAGGGTTTCCACACAATGACAATCAGTAACCTCCACTTCTTCAAGACTTCGAAAGCTAAGGATCCCTTCAGGATTCTTGCTCCACACATTCTTCATATTTGGCAAATTATCTAAAATCATTGTTGCCAACTTGCGGAATTCTACATTCACATTGTCCTCCACTTCAAATATTGCCTCCACTGATCTACACCTTCGAACCTCCAACTTGTACAAGAACGGTAAGTAAGGAATAGATGGAATTACTGTTGGTAGAAACTCACAATTCTCCACCACCAATATTCTCAAGTTCATACAGAGATGAATATCACCCAGTTTCCATTTGGCTGCTAGCTCGGCATCATTGGAAAGGGATAGACGTTTGGGACGCTGTAAAAGAGAAAAATTAAAACAAGAATGTAAGAATAAGAAATTAATTAATGATAAATTGACGTAATAATTTTCTGAAACTACTCTTATAATTGATTATGAGATAAGAGTCAAGGACATGCAATACATTCTTGCATCATACTATTACTAATTAAAAGCATACAGGACCAATCTTATAATTAATATTCCTCTCCCATATTGTTTCGACTTTCGAGGCAATTAAGATGTAAGACATTTATTTTATTCCTATAATTATTATTACTCAGGAATAATTACATGACATTTTCTATATATATTTTTTCACCCTTTTCCTTTTTGTTACTTTGTTTTCATTCTTATACATTATCGTTTAAGTGTGATATTAGCCATCTTGAAAGAATCCTACAAGAGAGAAAACCACATACAGAGGCATCCCAACTAATGACATATTACCAATCGTTAAACATCAAATGATAATGAGACTTTTGTGGCAGTGTTATAATTCAGTACAATCTGCAATAAAATGGACTAAGGTTCGAATTTCCATTTGAAGATGTATTCACATTTAATGATCAGCAATACCTCCAGTAGGAGGATACTCTCGAAGGAAAAAAGTACAACAAAAAAGATAGTCATTCTCCAGCTCTCACATCCATCGATCGTGACAATGACATCACTTATCCATGCCTGTGTTTCTAAACTATTAAATTTTTTTTTAAAATTTTTTTAAAAAATCATAAGTTGAAATCTCCAAATTCAACCGTTCAAACTATATATTTCAAAATTAAAATAATTTAATGTCTTAAAGCGAGACTATTGATTTTCCGCAGACTCAATTAATGCAGTGCACATTTAATTGAGATATAAACAGGCTAATTTGTTGTATAATAATATTAAAACTAGTGTATTGATGTAAAGTATAAAAATATGATAAAAACAATTAGTACGTACCAAACCCTCGTTCATCTTCAGTATTATATCATTCAAATCCCCTTCCCAAGACCATTTCTCTTCTTTTCCGTCAATCTCAATCACTTCCAGATTTGGGGCAATGCAGATTTTATCACAGAACTTTGTCATGCTTGGACAATCATTCAATGTTAGTTTTTTGAGAGATGGGAACTCAGGGATCTCAAAGCTGCAGAAACACAAGAGGTTATATAGATACCCAAGTTCTAGAGTCAACAATTTGCTAAACCCAATCTCGTGTCGGGATGTCATTTCGATTTCGTCATTATTCTGTCTTGCTACAATTTGCTCTAACCCTTTACATCCAATTACCTTCAAGGACACGAGTTGAACCAAGCTTTTTGCTGTTGAAAATCCCATCAAATTCGTCATCCTCTCACAATCATCTACTTCAAGAGTTGTCAAGTGAGTGAGAGTCACTGAGAAAGGACCTAAACTAATGAGTTCTTCACAACCCCTTATATACAGGTGTTCTATGAAGTATTGGAGAATTGGGCCTCTTTCGAATCCTATATTCACAAGAGCATTCAAATACTCAATCTTCAAATATTTAAGCTGAGGAAAATAACCAATGTTTTCTTTGGTCTCCGAGTCTCGATTGCCTTTGTTTTCTAGTGTAGGTATTAGTTCTCTGAGGTCACAGTCAGATAATGTCAGCCTTTCCAAATAAGGCATTCTGTAGAGAAACTGATTGAGAATTTCAATTGAATGGCATGAAACCACCATGAAGTTTTTCAAATGGTTGAAGTGATAGTTTTTAATGCAAGTCTTTTGCTTCTCTACTTCCTTCAGGTTCATTTCCAAGGTTTCCAAGTTGGGTATTACCTGCAACACATATGGAACATATATAAATTAATCAAGCAAAGAACAGAAAACAAGTTTCCTTCTATTTATGTTGCATCATATCCATGCAAGCACCAAGTATTGTTTATACCTCTTTGGACAAGAAGATTGACCCTTCGTCTGGATTCTGGGTTCCTGTTTTGAATGTTTCCAGCAGCTGTACACAATCAAACACTGATAGCTTTTTCAATGCTGGCCCCTTGAAAAAACGCTTCAGTTTTGGGAGACGTTTCATCTTCACAACTGATACTTGAGGAAATTCAATGTTTTCTATATTTAATCCTTCATGATCTCCACTACGTGCAATCTCCACCATTTGAGGGCAGTTAGAAACAGAAAGGGAATCCAATTCTTGAGCACCTTTGGCCGTTGAAGCTGGGAATAAATATTCCAATTCATAACAGCCAGTAACCTTTATACTATGCAACATTTCAAAATTGATAATTCCTTCAGGATCTCTGTTCCATATATGCTTAAGTTTTTTGAGACAATATATTTGAAGAACTTGCAAGTGAGTTTCATCTCCAACGCTGGGTTTCTTAGCAACATTGAGATCAAAGATCTGTTCCACTGAATCACAATCAGCAACCCTCAAGCTCTCTAACCTACCAAATCTTCCCACCATGTGACTTGGAAGCACTGTCACAAGTTGGTTGCACCACTTGATAAACATAGAATTCAGATTGGTAAATGATTCTGGACTGGATTCTGTAGGCCATATATTTGTCAAGTGGTCCAAAAATTTGAGATTCATTTCTTCCAACTTAGGCAACACACAAACTTTCTGCATGGCAAATTAATTAAATTAAGCATTAGGATATAAATTCAACATATCGTTAGCTATCCCTTTTAAGTCTATTGCATTGACAATATCTCATTCCCTAGCTAGTGGATCGAACTTTGTAAAGGCAAACTAAACTAAATGTAGAATAACACACTACATCTGATTTTTAATATAAAAGTTAGAAATTGATTTGGTCATAAGTGTAAAATCTTAATTTACTTTGTCTCTCAAATTTATAATGTTTTCCCAAAATGCCATATTTATTGCACACACCAACGAGTTTTTCCATCCAATAATAGTCATGATGACGTGGGTATTTTAGGAAATCTAACTCATGTTTGTCATTAATAACAAACTTAGCTTGATTCTTTAACCTCTCCAAATTAATTATCTAAATGTTAATAACTAAAGGTAGTATCAAGTACCAAATCCAATTTATTGTGCCAACTTACCCTTGCTTCCTGCATATCTTCACTTTCATATTTAAATATTTCCACCATCTCTTTGCATCCACTTACAGACAATACTCTGAGTTTCTTCATACTCTTAGCCATGGAGAATGAAAACAAATGTTGTATACCAGTACACATTGTTACATTCAGTTTAGTCAAATTTTGTAAGGGCAGAAATTGGCTGGTTATCTCCTTCATGAGAAGTGAAGACAGATCCAAGATCTCCAGGTTCTGAATCTCAACCTACAAAAACAGTCCTACATGCCTTAGGAGCAGCTCAATGGTTTTCAAAAGTAGATACAAGATAGTTGAAATTGGAGGATGCGAGAAACGATACACCTTGAATATTTTGAAAATTTTACGAAGACTAATACAAGATAGTTGAAGAGCAATATGGTAAAAGAGGCGTACCTGTTCATTAAAGAGAATAATATTGTCATCATTTGGACCCTGATCATTGGAATATACTCCAGTAAAATTCCTCAAGTTATTGAATACTAGCGAGAGTAATTTTGAAAACTTATTCTTCTTATCTGGCTCTTCCTTAGGCACAATAGTCTTCATAGATTTACACCAATAAATATCAATTGTTTCTAAGTTTATAAGGAGCTCGACCATAGAAAGGGAGAAGACATATTCCAATTTGTGACAGAACTGGATCTTGACAACTTTTAGTCTCGACAAGGAGGTGCCACTAAGATTAGTACTATGGCTTATTGAGACAAAGTGATTCTAGAATGGGGAAAACATCATTATGATTTCGAAACTCCTTTGGATCAATGATGCATTTAATATGAGAGTTACGTACAACAAATAATTCCTTCAAACATGGAAATCCTTCCAAATTCAACTCACAGAAAATATTTTCAACACCATTAAGCTGCCCCAATAACATCTTTTCTACTCCTCTCAACAAAATCTTCACACCCTCTTGATGGTGAATGACGACATTGCGTTCTTTTATCTGTAATGCCAAAACTCTTGATGCTTCATCCTTCCCTATGGGATAATGGAAGTCAAAAATCATAAAAACGCTTAAGAAATATAATTAGCATCAAATAATATGTAATCATCTTAATGCACGACAAATTGTTTGCTGAAATAGATGTAGCATATGACTGATTTTTTGGATCGTACTATTATTTTAAAAATAGATTATGTTCAATATGATTTTGTAATTAAACAAGTAATGATAAACCTATATAAAATAGATATTCCTAAACAGATATCCATCCTTGCTTACCTGGCATCTTGAAATCCTCCACAGAAAGCCTTTCAATATCTCCAATAACAATCTTGTAGCTATCCAACTTGTTGAGGAACAAGTTCCTTGGTAGAAATGCAACACTTGGAACGCTTATATCAAGATTCTTCAATCGATGCAAGTGCCTCAACTCAGCTAGTGTTTCTTCACTATCCCACTTCACACAATTTCTCATGTACAATTCTTCCAAGCTAATCAAATTTGAAAATGTTTTAGGCGGAACCTTTCTAAGTTCTGAGCAATTGCTGATATCAAGCAATTGCAACTTATGTAATTGGCCTAATTCAGTTGGTAGATTTTGAATTAGAGATCCTGCAAGACTAAGAATTCTCAATTTCTCTAGATCTTTTATGAAGGATATGCCACACGGTAACTTGCATTTCTCTAAACAAAGCATTCTCAAGTTTGTTAAGCATCCAATTGAAGCAGAGAAGTTCGACACATCAGGACTAGTCAATTTCAATGCTCTAAGTTGTCTAGCTCGATTAAAAAAGCCATTTGGTATATTGAAAGAAAGATTGAGACTATCAACATGGAAACTTTTGAGTCTAGGACAACTTACAGAATCTGAAAGCTCATCACTGATTTGACAGTTGTGAATAGATATACCATTATACTTCTTAAATTCCTTTTCGTGAGGCCACTCTTTTAGTTCCCCATTTTCCATGGTGAAAACATGTCGCTCCTTGGATGCTATTGATAAGGCAGTCTCACGAATCATATCGTGCATGTTGAAACGATCATTGGAATAACTGTCTAACAACAAACTTGAGCCTTTCAGCTTTTTAATCAATCTGAGTACTTTTTCACGAGTTTCCTTGATCGTAAGAAACCCTTCAAATATACCTACCCCAATGCAGTGCTTCACCAAGTCCAAAATTAGGGGATGGGAACCTAGCTGCGCACAGAGTAAGAAAGTGGACTTGAGCTCTTCATTTTCTAGATAATTAAAGCTCACTCTTGTTGAGAAATCCACACAATCAGCCACCTCAGTGAATTCTTTTCGTTCAAGTTGACCAAGCATCTCCTCCCACTGTGAGTAGCTCTTGGTCCTTAGAGTCTTTCCAATTGTGACGATTACTATAGGTAACCCACCACAATGTTTGGATATCTTAGTTGCTAATGGTCCAAACTTGTCAAGAGCTTTATCATCCATTTGTACCATCTTCTTGAACAAAGCCTCAGCCTCCTGGTGATCCAACACTTTTATTGGGAAAGCCAAATTTTCCTTCACATGCATTTTATCACACACTACTTCTTTACTTCTAGAAGTCAACAAAATCTTGAGCATTTTAGACTCACCAGTTGCATTACCTGAACTATGATTGGCATCATCTACAGGTATCCCCAACTTATTCAAGTCCAGTTCATCCCATAGATCATCAAGAGTCACAAGAGTATTCTTCTTCTCCTTCTTAAATATATCTCTTAAGCGACTTGCTCTTCCAATCTCAGTTTCGTCATCTAATCTAGCACCCAATTGATCAGCTAGTTGTCCTTGAATCTGCTTTATGTCTGGATTTCTTGTCACGGTTACAAAGAGAACCGAATGAAACAACTTATCTCTGAAAGCTTCACCAGCAACTTCCTTGACTAAAGTGGTTTTACCCACTCCTCCTGTTCCGTACACCGCAACCATTTTAGTGGTGGCATCTTTCAACACCTTGGCAATATCTTCTGTTACTTGTTTTCTTGAGTTAAAACTTTCAAAATTGACAACAGCTAAGAGGAAATCTATCGACATTGGCCGTACACCAGAAGAAAGTCCATCAGAGAATGAAGTTTTGAGAAGATCGTCGACATCCTTTGCCAGTCTATAAGTTTTTTTGGCCAAACGATACCTCATCCCTGGTTTAGGCAAATAACCTTTGGAACACACAGTATATGGGAGGCGTATATCTTGCCAGAACTCTTCAATCTTATTTACTATGTCATCCACATCATCTAACCATTTCAGAACGTCTGGTGCAGTATCTTTGCCATTTTGATATTCATCAACAACCAGATGCTTCATCATGTCTCTTCTTCGCTCGAGATTCTCAGCAGATTTCTTCAGCTTTTCAACTTTTAATCCATACTGGAAATAGTTCAGAATTTGTTCCTCTATTGTTTTCTCGAGAAAGTCTGAAACTTTACCTTTTAATTTTCTGATAACGGGGATTTTCTCCACTAATTCCATCTGCTGCAAAAGACTGCAGGGGGGAATAGAATATTGCTACAATGGAGATATAAATTATATATTTATAGAGAAAGAAACATTAATTTAGCTTCGGATGTATGATTAGAAAAAACTGACAAATTTGAGGCACACATGGTTTGTCATGAAACTTTCCTATGGAAATTAACTTGCTCAGGACAATGAATGCATCGTTAGCCAATTTGGCCTGTTTACCACTATAGGACAATTAACTTGTTCAACAAGATCATCGTTTTGACATGAATTCAAATTTAATTTACAATGGACATGTAAGCAAGGGATGCATTGGGGGAATTTCTCAATTTAATGTAAAAAAATTTTCATGTAAACATTTCATTCTTTTGCAACCATTTCTATTATGTATAATCATTATTTTAAAGTGTAATAAGATGGGTAGAATGCTATTTCAACGGAATCTATGTCAAATGCTTTACATATAAGAGAGAAAAAGATGAAGTCAAATACGTGAGAATGGTACAAATGACCTCTAATATATGTACCCTTTGACATTAATTTTGTTGGAAATGACCCAATTGCCCATAGCTTAAAAATGCCGGCAGATGTTTACTTAGAACTCTAGGGATGAAAGAATTATTATAAAGGGGATCAATGCATGATTACTTCATTAAATAGAAGAAATTGACTTTGGCATCATGAAATAGAAGAAGTTAAATAACGATGAAGTATTGGGTTAACCCAGATATATGATAGCAGATTAATAAAGCAAAAGAAAACTTATTTGATGAGATCACTACATTAATCTATATATGTATACTCTTAAATATGCTAGATAATATACGGGAAGCCTACCATCTAGCTAGAAGCCAAAGGATATGTAGATTGATAGAATATGTATTAATCACTCCAAATGCAAGATACAAACATATGAGTCATTTCATATTTCAAATCTGCAGTTTAATTTAAAAACATTATGAGAATGTGCAGATGAGTAAGCCTTACTTTATATAGAAGATGCTTGATTACTGAGTGCTACAATGCTGAAGAAGACTTCTAGGGAAGCGGATGAATCACTTTTGAAATTGCTGGCAACGATAACAAAAAACCTTACTCAGTCAAAAGATAATCATAGATCATTTAAAAATATTTTTTGGGCCATTTTATGAACACAATTAAAGAAGTTTTAGAACAAACCAATATAAGTAGTAGCTTGCTAAGCACCAATTATGCTTGCAGTTTGGCCTCAAATCTTCACTCGAGGTACTTAAATTTCTTGAACAACATGACCGGACAATTTAATTCTATGATGGTCAAATTATGATTTTTATATAACCGAATGAGCTATATAGGTAAGATTTAAATTTGATTTGTTACAATATTTGATTTCTCAAGTTTGCTGTGTTATTTTGGTTTTGATCGATCAAGTTCAAAAACATTGATTTTGATCCCTCAAGAGGAAAATGGTTCAAATTTTCATCAAATTATAGGGACTAATATATTAAATAAATGAAACTCGATAGACCAAAATAACTAGTTTTAAACTTGATGGATCAAAACAAAAATGATGACAAATATAAGCGACCAAAAACTGTATTAACTATTTAAATTTAAAATATATGATTCACATAGGTGTTTACAAAACAATCCAATGACATAAAAGGCTCCATAAGCATGTGCCATTCAGGTTAAAAAACAAGGCATATCCATGTGATCAATATTGCATGTTTGGGAACTCCAATGGGAAAAATGAATTCCGTTGGGAGAACGTGGTTTACGGATTTCTAGATGGTTTTACGGATTTCAAGATGGTTTTTATGGATTTCGAAATGGTATTTACTGATTTTGATATGGTTTTATCTCGATTTACGTACACCGTTAGAGGAACAAAGTTCCCAAACAAGCACATTGCCTCCGTATGTTTTAACTCAGTGGTTAAGTGCTTATTTGAATTGAATTTTCACCTTATGGCTTTTTTTTCGTAGCTTTGCAAAAGCATGTTCAAACAACTTATTTCACATACTTATTTTGTACATTGTAAATCACATTAAAAAATAGTTTTCGCCGTCAATCCAAACAGACTCACAGTGAGTACTCATTTTAACTCACCGTTATGCTAACATTGTTTCACTCTATTTAAATATGTTTTTAAATAAAACCTCAACCCACTAAACTAACAAAATATACGGATTCACTCATTGTTTTAATGACTCTACTATAATTAATATCTTCACTTTTTTATTTTATGGTTATGTGTCTAATCCAATGGTCCTAAAAAGTGATGGACTGGAAATAAAAATAAAAGTCATTAAACTATAAGCTTGCATAAAAAGTAAAAAAAATTATATTGCTCATTAAATTATTTTGGATAATTATTCAGCGTGAGAAATGACGATACATTTATATTGTTCACCTCTTGTTGAAACTCTTTTCCTTACTGCATTTATTTCTTAAGGTCTCCTACCGATTTTCCTTTTTTTCGTTATAGACCATCCCAGCTTGCATGTCAGCCTGCTTCTAAGGACAACTGGCCTTTTTTCATTTAAAAAAATTATTTTTTGAAAAAAAAAATTAAAGAATAGACTAAGAAATAAAAATTGTATACAAGTCCTTGTTAAATTATATATACATTTTCCCTTTAGAAGAGAAATGACAGACGAGGGACCTAAATGGCAAATTTGGCAGCACGCACTGTTTAACTTGATTTATGTAATTATTTATTTTGCACATCTTGATTTGTGTATTTAACTCAATGTTAGAAAAATCATACCAAACCAGTATGTTAAGACTGGAAATCTGTAAACCAGCCATTTATCTTATCTGAATTACCTCTTGACTTAGGAAAAAAGTTGAACTAGAGTAAATCAAACTAGATTGGCGTGATCCAATAACAAGCCGGGCAACTAGCTAGGTTAGGCAGGTTACCCTGTTTGGTTTTAAAAAAAATCTGAAAGTAAAAAACTGCAAAAAAAAAAATAAAAATCAAATCCAAGGTGGAAGATCTGGGTAATTATGAAGGAAGAGGAGGATGTAGAGAACGATAGAAGAAGTGAAAGAGAGATGGAGAGTGTGAACGACGTTGACAAGGGCTAGTTGGTGGAGTTTGCCAGATCTAAATGTGGCTGGATGGAGATGAGATGGTTGATGGCTGTAGAAGAGCTCGTCGTTCTATGATGGAAGATGATGAGATGAGGCCGTTCATATTTGGGAAAACAGACAAGTATGATGGCTGTGAAAGGCTTGAGATCTCATTAATTTTAAAGTATAAAATAAAACAACTACCCTTCAATTCTCTAACACACACAGGAGCCAATGAAATTTTGCGCAGATCAGTAAGACTTACTGGTTTTTGTATATATGAAGCCACTCCTCGATTCTGTGATGAAGGGTTTAACCCAAAAAAACCAACTCCAGCTCCGACCGAGTTCCCTGGCCGGACCACTGCTTCTCGTTCCCTGGCCGGACCACTACTTAAAAGACATGGTTTTGGAATTTGAGAGAAAAGGTTATTGAAAGCGGGGTTCCATGATGGATGTGGAGATTTAAAGGGAAGTTAGAAGGAAAGTTAAAGGAGAAGAAAGAGTGTGAGAAAAGGCGAAGCTTTTTTGCTGCACTAGAAGTCAATCCGGACCTCTTTCGTATCATCCATCGTAATCATGTGTTTGTTTGGCAACTCTTAAATTATACCCATAAATATATTTAATAGTGTTTTTTTGTAAAACGAGATAATCTCCTCCACATATTTACCTCGACTTATGTGAATAAACCCATAAGTACTTCTCCACCGCTTTACCAAACGGACACCATATCTTTACGGCCGACCCGTATGTGTGAGAGATAGCCACATTGAAAGTGGCATAGTGCACCCAAGATTTTTTCTTTATCATTGTTCGGCTTTTAAAAAAAATTAAAATTGATTTATTGAGACATGAGGTCGCTGCGCTTCATCTGTCTCGCGCTGAACCTACTGAGACACATGCAAACAATGATAATCTCAGTGCTAGAGCCAGTCTGAGAGTGGAATAGTAGACGCAATAAAGGGATTGAGTTGGAGAGGGGGAGGCTTGTAACATATTGATGTTTCTCACCAAAAAAAATTGAAAAAGCCGTCTCACATCACTCAATATGTTAATATTTAAATAATGATATATATATATTTAATTTATTTATGAGTTTTTTTTATTTTTTATTTCTGACCGACTCCGGTTTCACTCCAATCTGATCCACTAAGGGCTTGTTTACTATCAATTCCTGAACCTATATTTATTTTTAAAATTTAGGTTTTGTCTAAATATAAAAAATTTTTTGAAAAGCTATTTTGGTTAAAAAATCACAATTTGAAACCTAAGTTTTTAAACTTAGGTTTTCTCTTTCCTACTTTTTCCTCTTTCTTCTTTCATATTTTTTTCCTTCTTTCTCTTTCATCTTTCCTACTTTTCTTTCTTTCTCTTCCCTTTTTCCTACTTTTCTTTCTTATCTTTCTTCTTTCCCACTTTTCATTCTTTCTCTTTCCTCTTTCCTACCCATTTTTTATCGGAATCCATAAAAGCTAATAACTTCCCAAACATAAATCATTTTTCAAAACATAGGTTTTGCTTCAGAATCTGTAAAAACTATTTTTCAAAATATATTTTCCAAATCTTAGGTTTTACCTCGGAATCTGTAAAAGTTATTTTCAAAATAGCTTCCAAACAAGCCCTAACTCTTAACACACTACCTTATCCGATTCTGTCACCGATCAAATGATGGTCTCTTTACCTATAACTGAACTGGACAATACGATGGGTTAAAGGTCAGTATGTCAGACCAAAGTCAAACCTAGGGTCAGACCGATGAGGAATAAAAAAATTAAAAATAAATTTCATCACACATTGATAAAATCAAACTATTCAAATTTTAAAATTTTAAAAACTAAGTAGTAAATCCTATTATTAATAAAATAACAATCATGAAATCAATTATATATTTATAACTTATTTATTATTCAATATAATTTACAATTTCAAAAATTTATCTTAATAAAATATCAAAAAATATATACAATAACAAATATTTCTTTTACAATCATTAATATCTAAACCAACCAATAATATTGATACCATAATTAATTTTAATATTATTGAAATATATATTGTTGCACGCTTTTAGGTGTTGCACTATCGCCAGTGTATTATTGTGTGTTTAGGAATTCTGTTGGAAGAAAAGAGTTCCGTTGGGAGAAAGAAGTTACAGAATTCAAGATGGTTTTTATGGATTTTAAGGTGATTTTTACATATTTTAAGATAATTTTATCTTAATTTATATATTTTATTTTAAGAACAAGTTCTCTGACAAACAATTATTTGATACTTCAAATTTTCTGTACCAGCTGAGAATTGAATGGACCACATTTTTTCAATATTTTTTTGACGTAAAACATCAAACATCAAGTCATCTCCAGACTAGCAGTGCCTTGCCTCCGCTCCTGCGCAACCCTTTAATACGTCCACTATTCCTATTCCTATACACGCAATCCCTCTCTCTCTTGGATTGACAGTGTATGTTAGTCTCATCAGCAGACTCACATTGCGAAGCGAGCAAGAAGCGGGGTTTCAGGCTAGCAAAGCATCGAGTGCTGTTTATACCTCATCAGGCAAGAAGATTGGCCCTTCTTCTGAATTTTGAGTTTCTGTTTTGAATGATTCCAGCTGGTTACAACCGAACAATGATAGCTTTTTCAATTTTGGCCACTTTACACTGTGTCTGCCCTTATAAAAACACTTTCAGTTTTCGAAGGTGGTTCATCTCCACAACTGATGCCTGAGGATACTCAAAGTTTATTTCATTTAATCATTCATGTTCTCCACGTGCAATCTGTTCCATTTCATGGCAATCAGAGATAGAAAGGGAATCCAATTCTTGAAGACCTTTGGCCCCTGAAACTGGGAATAAATATTCCAATCGATAGCATTTAGTTACCCCTACACTGTGCAACCTTTTAAAGTTGAGAATTCCTTCAGGATCTCCATTCCATATATGCTTAAGATTTTTCAGAAAATTTATTTGAAGAACTTGCAATTGAGTTTCATGTCCAATGCTGGGTTTCTCAGCACCATATTTGAGATCAAAGATATGTTTCACTGAGTCACAATAAAAGATCCTCAAGCTCTCTAACCTTCCCACCATGTGACTAGGAAGTACTGGCATCCCAGGCTTGGGGCAGTGTTCAATAGACAAAGAATTCAGAATGGTAAAGGAATCTGGGTTGGATTCTTTAGGCCATATATGGTCCGTTTGTGAACTCGGTAGAGAAGTACTTTTACACAAGTCGAAGTAAATATATGGAGAAGATTATCTTATTGTACAGAAAAACACTGTTGAACATGTTTTTGGGGAGTAAATAAGCTTTTCCAAACAATTATATAGTTTCCAACCTGTACATACGATAGAGCTGGATTTCCTCCAACTGAGGGAACACACAAAATTTCTGTAGTACAAATTATTTAAGCATTAGAAAATAAATATAATGGATCAGTTTGGGAAAGCGATAAAGAAGTACTTTTACACAAATCGAAGTAAATATGTGGAGGAGATTTTCTCATTTTATGAAAAAACACTGTTGAACGTGCTTTTAGATGAATGTTAAGTGTTTCCAAACAAGGACGATATATCATATCGTCAGCCCCATCTGTTTGATAATATCTCATTAGCTACTCACACTTTTAAAGGCAAACTGTATATAGAATAACAGATCAAGTAACAAATCCAATTTATTGTTTCTACCTACCCTTGCCTCAGCCATATCTTCAATTTCATATTTAAATATTTCCATCATCACTCCACATCTGCTTAAGGACAACCATCTGAGTTTCTGCATGCTCTTAGCCATGGAGAAGGAAAACAAATATTGTATATGATGACATTCTCTCACATACAGTTTAGTCAAATTTTTGAAGGCTTTTGATTGGCTGCTTATCTCTTTCATGGGCATTGAAGGCAGCTCCTAGGTCTCCAAGTTAGGAACCTCAACCTACAAAAACAATTATACACGTCTTAGGAGCAACTCAATGATTTTCAAAAGCTGGCAAGAACATAATGCAAAAACTGGAGGAATGTCAAAAACGTAAGCTAGGCTTTAAATATGTTGAAAATTTTACAAAGAAATAATAATACAAGATAGTTGAAGAGAATTTCAAATTATTTTAATTAATATCTATTTATAAAAGAGAGTTGAAGAGACATACCTGCTTGTTGAAGAGAATAATGTCATCATTTTGACCCTGATCATTGGAATAGACTCCAGTAAATTTATCCAAATCAACCAAAGCCGGTGAGCGTAATTTTGTAAAGTTAATAGTCTTCACATCATGATGATGCTCTTCCTTAGGCACAATAGTCTTCATAGACTTGCAATAAGAAATGTCAACTGTTTCTAGGTTTTTAAGAAGCAAAACCATAGAAACGGAGAAGACATTTTCTAGGCCACAAGACTTGATCTTGACAATTTTTAGCCTCCAGAAGGAGGTACCACTAAGATTAATTTTGTGGCTTATTGCCATCATGTTCTGTAGTTTGCAGAGATGAAGTGATTCTAGAACGGGGAACACATAATTGAGATTTAGCAACTCTTTTGGACCAATGATGCATTCAATATTAGAGTTACCTTCAATGGACAATTCTTTCAAACATGGAAACCCTTCCAAATTCAACTCATAGAACATAATTTTAACACCATACAGTTCCCCCAGTAACATTTTTTCTACTCCTCTCAACAATATCTTCACACCCTCTTGATAGTGAATAGCATTTCGTTCTTCTATTTGCAATGCCAAAGCTCTTGATGCTTCCTCCTTCTCTATGGGCATGGAAACCGAGGTAGAAAAAATGAAACAAAAAACAAAAAAAAAATTTTGGGTTGCCTGCCCGGTCTTTGGAGCTTCGCCCCGACTAATCCGGACTTGACCCGCGTCGTGCACCCGGAAAAGGTGGAAAAGTCTCCCAACGGTAGCTGCTACATTTACAAGGCTTGAACTCAAGACCTTATTGAAGTTGGAACAAGCCACTTACCACTTGATCCAATCAATCGTTGATAAAAAACAAGAAATTATTAAGTGCATGGATGATACTTTTTTAGCGGGTTACGATGCAAATTTGCTTCAAGTTTTTTGTCAGGAGCAGTATTGCTCCAGAAGTTTCTAAATGGAGCAATGATAATTTTCAACCTTAATTTTTAACAATCAACGTTAATTATTTAACATAATTGGGTAATATTACTCTATTTTAAAAATTCTAAAAGAACTCTATGCTTTATAAAACTTACATAGCAATTTTACACCTTAAGCCCTTTTAGCTAAAAAGTTATAATAAATATACAAGTCATAAAATTTAATTAAATTAAAAGTAAAAAAATTATTATAAGATAAACTGAAAGAAATAAAACAAGATCAAATTAAACATTATTATCTCAATGCACAATTTGTTTACTGAGATAGAGTAAGTCTGATTTATTGGGATCTCACTATTATTTTTAATTAAATAAAGTTCATTGCAAACTTAGTTATCGTAAAAGTCCTCTCATCTTTATGTAATTGTAAAAGATTAATTAAATTATTTATAAGAAATATAGCTTATATAATATTTTGTACCCACTTATTTTATGATGAGATAGAATGATTAAAGTTAGTGAGGGTGAAACTGAAAATAAATTTTTAATACATTTTTGGATTCAAAATGAAAACTTTATCGGCCATGAAGAAACTTTCAAGTAGTTGATTTATCTTGTATAATTTATCATGCTTACCAATGCTTTTAAAAGAACTATAACAATAAACCATATGGTCAATATGATTTTTTAATTAAAACTATAAAATTCGCCGTCGTTATCATCGTCTTGCTCCCAATGCATCATCATTCTCACCGTCATCTTCACTGTGCGCCGTCGTCCCTATGATGGTTCTGATGGGTTTGGGAAGAAAGAGGGAAACAAATGTCACAAACTCAATTCCATAGAATTAAAACTGGGTTCTCATGAAATTAATGAACTGAGTTCCATCAATTTTGATGGAAGTGAGACTCCGTAGAAGTGAATTTAAACACACCAAACATCAGAATCTTGAGTTCCATTTTCATTTCACACTCCTTCACCTTCATGCTACCAAACAAAATATTAGGGATTTTTTTTTTGAATATGAACTGGAGACCCATTACAAAAAGTAAGGAAGTACAAAGTTTTCATGAGCTTGAAAAGAAGAGTCGAGGTTTCTTATGGGGTGACACTGTGGACTCCAGGAAAATTCATCTGTTGCCCTGGGACATTGTCAATAGGGATAAAAGAGATGGAGGTTTGGGCATTAAAGACTTGAGAAAACATAATGAAGCATTTATTATGAAGCTTTGCTGGAACCTCTTAACAAAACCTGATGCCCTCTGGGTTAGGGTGCTTAAAGCCAAATATAAGTGTGGTACCGGTTTCATGCCTTTAGTGAAGAGGAAGCGGAACTCCTCCCTCACTTGGAAAGGGATTGGAGCTGTTTGGCAAAAGTTCCAACGTGGTGTAGAAGTGAAAGTGGGGAATGGAGACAAAGCGTCCTTTTGATTTGATAATTGATCCGAAATATTAGGGATTCCAACTGAGGAAGTACCAATGCCACATTATAGAACCATGTGAGATCCAGTTGAAAGAGAACCTTACCAATAAGGCAAAATAAAAAAGAATCATGGATGCTAGGGACAAACAACTACGCGACAAGACCATAAGATTGCTAAAAATCTTCCAAGAAGGCATGTCTCTCAGTGAAGCTACACAGAGGAAAGGATGAGACACGAATTTTCTCACTTTTTTACACAATCTATCGTTCTTACCTATATTTGTTTCTAAATGGTTTTGAAGAATTCAAGATAGTTTTTACGAATTTAAAAATGGTTTTATTTCGATTTACGTGCACAGTTAGAGAATAAAGTTTTCAAACAATCACATTTTTAAAGAGCAGGGAGAAATATAACATCCTTGAACACGAAAACCCATAGACTTAGCCTCTATAGAACCTAGAAGCATTAAGCATTGGAAGGGTACGTAAAAGTTTGAAGTCAAGGCAAAGCAAATGAACCCTCTTGGTTTTGTGCAGTATGTCACAGCGAGCAACTTTGCGACGCCTTTTTCAGTTTTCACTTGCATGTGTTCGCTCTGGCAATTCAACGTGATATATTACAATAGAAGAAAAGAGACATGAGCATTCTATCTATTATAGAACCACTCCCATGTTTTATTCAAGTGCTTCCCAAAACTTCTCTCATCCCGCTAAGAGCTTGTTTTGTTTCACTTTCTAAAATCTAGCTTTGATCTAAACACTCATATTTTTTAAAAACGTTATTTTGGATACAAAATATCGATTTGAAACTTAGAATTAAAAAAAAACTATTTTATTATCAAATCACATCTTCTTTCCAAATAACTTTTCTCTTTCCTAATTTTTTTTTGCCTCGAACTCTGTAAAAATTAATAACTTCCCAAACACAATCTTTTAAAACGTAGGTTTTGAAACCTAGGTTTTGCCTCGAAATTCATAAAAGCTATTTTCTAAAATCTATTCTCCAAAACCTAAGTTTTACCTCGGAATCCTTAAAAGTTATTTTTAAAAGGACTATCAAACGAGCCCTAAGTCGAGCTAGCCTTGTGAGATTGTTCTATTCTCTTTGGGAATTTTAGATCTAGAGTTAAGGCTGATTTTGGAATCGCAACTTAAAAAATTTAGGATTTTGTAAAAAGAAAAAAATCCTCACTCTGGTTCTTCTTATCTCCAAATTCTTTTAGAAAAATTTTCCTCCTCTACTAAAAATTTTATCCAATCAAACTAGATTACAAGAGGTGCTCCTCTCCCGTCCCCTCATACCAAACATATCCTACTAGGTTAGCTGGTAAAGCTTGTTAACACCACTGGCTGCAAAACAAGAAAACGTTAGAGCAAAAATATAATCCGAGTCGTATCTGTAAACACTGTTCTAAAGAGTTATTCTGCCACAGGACAGCAATTCCACAGGATTAAACGGGTCCTTCTCACTAGAGTAAGGAATATAACAGCAGAAAGATAAAAGCAGAAGCTCAGAGAGCAAGGAGGAAGAGAGGAGAGGAAGCTCTTGAATTGGCCGAGGGCTTGGTGCACTAAACTCTTTGGTTCAGCCTGGTATTTATAGGTGCTGGAGTAATATAAACGTTGGACACCCATAATAACCATTAAGCACTGGTTAATACGTTGAAGACACTGGCTTAATGTGACATAAATTTCAGAATGTTGGTAATCAAAGACATTACGTGATATAAATTTCTGTGAACATTGGCATCACTAAACTAAAAAACGCATGCTACGAATCTGGATGAAGTTAAACACTGCAGACAGCATTTTATGACCAATCAAGTCTGTAAATGTTTGAAGGTAAGTAAAAATCCGAGATTGAAAACTGGTAGGCTCCAATCTTTAGAATTCAAAGGTTCCAAGTTTGAAACTCTTAGAAACCCAAGCTCTCTAGTAAGCAAACTATTTCAAAAAATTATTTTGTAAATTTCTAAAATGAAAAACTTTAAAAAGTGTCCAGCATGAAAAACTTTAAAAAGTGTCCAGCGCGCAAATGTTGCCCCATTTTTGCTCATTCTTGTGCATGCGAGACCCACCTCCTCTCTTGGCCCTTTTACAAGCTCACAATCACTCCTTGATATATACACACTCAAGCCCTCATTGACTTGAGCAATGTGGGACTTGGGTTTTCCCTTTCAACACACACACACACTCTCTCTCTCTCTCTCTTTTTCAACAATCCCCCACATATGTGTTAAAAGTGTCACTATCATCTGAGCTTTCACATGATTATAAACGATTCGAATTTGGTGTCTTTCGACTATGAACTAGACCTAAACTAATAATTCTTAGTACACAAATATGTTAGTCTTTTTAAAGTTTGGAATGTGCAGTCTTTCGACTATATAGCCTGCTTTTCAAATCATTTTAAAGTTTGGAATGTGCAGTCTTTTTTAAAAAATTTCAAATCATTTGTACTTGGTGTGCCCTCCTTTTCTGTTAGCTCACATTAAGCCTTTAATAAAGGATATTGGATCATTCTCTTAATTTTAGCATGATCATTTCTTTGATTTCCATTCGTTCCACTGTTATTAACTAACCTGTTTGGAATTATATACATCACATCTCATATGCTTGTCATGGTAAAGGTTTAGCATACATTAATCCAAGTCAACATAAGTAACTTAAAGTACTATGCTTCAACATATACAGATTTTTCACAAGGTTTGGAGGCCATCCACTTAATCTTGCATGTCTTTTCCTTTGCCCTTTGAACTTTGGCCTAAAATTGTTCATTGAAAAGAATGATATTTCAAAGAAATCTCAATACAAAATAACTCTAACTAACCCATCAATATGCATGATTATCAATATGCAACATTCACATGCCATGAAATCATTAACAAGACATTACTTCGTCACATTAACATTCATTGCACAAGGCCAATGCACATCACATTTTTGCATAGCTATAATAATGCACAAGCAAAGATTTACATGTTACAAAACATTAACCATTCATCAATCATGGCAAAACAACAGAAATGGCAATCAATTGGAAAGTAAATGCAAAAGTTAAAGCACTTGCTGCCTTGATTAGTTTGTTCTTTCCACTTGTTCAAATAACTTCCCTTTTCCCACTTGACAACTTTCCTTACATCTTAACACTCTTACACATTTCATGGTGCATTTGGCATCAATAATATATCATTACCAATTCATTATAACACCATTTAAGGCATACACCTCAATCTTGACACTTAGAGTTTCTAACGTCCTAACTTTGTCAAAATTGATTTCAATGCTTCTAAAATTACTTTCTTACTTCTACTATACACAGTTTTGCCTTCTAAATCAATTGGAAGCATTAAAAAAGCAAAATCAAACTTCTTCATGCAAAATCCCTACAGACCGAAATGTGATAGAAAATTGCTAACACGTGATTTTTCAATTTCTACCCCCCATATACATGTATAATCACCTTCCTAAACCATTTTCCCATGGTTATTTAACATCAAAACATCTTTTCCATGCAGGCCAATTTCGTGCTGCACCTCCTGAACACTAACGTCATACCAAAAATTCCATACAAACTCAAATCAACTTAAACAAACTACCAATATGTTTTAAATCATATATAGAGTTGATTTCTAGCCTCTTTTTTCATCTAAATCCCACTTCTCTTCATTTTATCTATCAAGAACCCAAACTTTCACCAACAAAAATACACCATAAATCACAAAACTAAATGCATAGAATTGAAGAGGAGAGCTTAGAGAAGAGGGAAACAAACTACCAATAGCTTCCAAAACAAGCTTAATTACTCTTTAACTACTCATTTAGCTTTTATATCCAATAATCGAAAACTTGGATTTATGTTTCCCCCCTTAAATTAAATTTCATCCTTGAAATTTGTGTGTATCTTGGCTTTCTTTGTTCCCCAGGTAGCTTTATCTGGAGTTAATCATTGTAAGACCATTTAGAGCATCACGTTCAATAATATGAGTTGGGTCTGGATTTTTCTTTCTTATTCTTTAACTTGTATATACTTAATGACTTATTCTTATGAATAATTAAAGTTGCAATTTGGTCCCCCAATTTTTGAAATTCCACTTTAGTCCCATTTTAAAATGACCATTAGGTCTTTAAATTTGCAAAATAACACTTTAGTCCCTTACTTTTTCAAAATGACCATTTCGCCCTTACTTTTTCTACGTTTGTCATAATGGCATTTTTACTCTTTCTTTCCTTTTATCTTCCGGACACTTAATTACTCGTTAGTATCTCATTTATCCTTTATATCCAGTTGTGAAAAGTTTCTCCTTCCAAATTAAATTTCATCCTCGAAATTTCTGTATATCTTGGCTTTCTTCGTTTCCCAGGAAGCTTCACATGGAGTTAATTCTTACCAGATCATTTAGAGCATCACATTCTATAATAAGAGCTCGGTTTGGATTAATCTTTCTAAGCTGGATTATTCTTTCGTATGCTTTAACTTATATATACTTAATGACATATTCTTATGAAAAATCAAAGTTTTGAAGATGACCAATTAAGTGTTGGACTCTTTTAAATATATATATATATATTAAATGACAAGCTGTTATTAAAGTGACATGGCAGTTAGAATTTATAATGCTGGCCTTTTCATTAAATAATGACAATAAGCGTATGCCTTTTTCAGAACTTACAAAGAAAACGTGCGTTACAGGCATGTAAAGGTTACAAGATTTTAGGTACTTTTTTCTAATTTATTATTACTCTTATAATTTTATTATTTTTATAAATAATTTATTCTTACGTTTATCAATATATTTGATAGATGCTATATGAGATATTTTTTATTTATCTCATTTTTTCATATTACATTTGCTATAATACATTAGCTCATTGTTTCATATCAGGGAAGAAAACTTGCATATTGAAGAAAGTAATTTACATATTAGGGATTAAATTGCACATGAGAAAGATGGGTTGGACATAAAAAAAATGTTCAATTGTACAAAAGAAAGATGAATTAGACAAAAGGGAAGTTAAGTTGGATGGAGGGAAGAAGGACTGCACGTAAGGAAAAGACAGTTGCACAAAGGGAATATTTCATATAAGGGTAGCATGGTCATTTCACATGTTTATTTCTCCTCTAGGCCTCAAGGCCTGACATAATTCTGAGTACCATTCCAGAAATTAAGCTTTTTTTAATAAAAACTGATAGCATTGCTCCAAATCAAACTAGACAGAAAGGGTACATATTAGAGGTTACCCCCCATCTTCCCCCATCCCTAAACAAGAAGATGGTGGGAACCTGAAGAAACAAAAGGGTACATCCATGGTGTGGGAGCATTTGGCTAAAGAGTCCGCCATACATATACTCCTCCTGAAAACTATGATTGATTACAACCTGCCACTCCCTATGACAAATAAGAGATCTAGCATCATCAATAATATCTTGGAAAGGGTGGTCCATACAACTCCCTCTAGTGATCAGATTAATAGCTTCAATACAATTAGATCGAATTGAAACTTTCCTATGACCACCATTCTAGCAAATATTAAGCCCATTGATTATTCCCAAAATCTCCGCAATTGTAGGAGGGGCCGGTGTAAGCTTGCCACTATAAGTGCCCATCCATTGCCCTTCCTGATCACGGATTACTCCCCCATATCCTGAGAGTCCACTATGAAGGACTGAGCCATCTGCTTCCAGTTGAATATAATACTTCAGATGGTCCTTGTGTAGGGGATATGGGGAGCAATTCATCCCGTAGAATCTGCAATTACTAACTAGGTTCCTGTCCCAACAAGCCCAGTAGAAACTTCTATTCGCATCATTTCGCTCCTCTCGGTCCAGCTCTCCAAAAACTACTTTGCATCTCGACACCCAAATATCCCATTATATGTACCCAAAGAGAGTAGCCCAAGGTACCTTGCTGGTGTGCCCATGACCAGCTTCGTGGGTTAAGTTCCACTGCACCCAATCGGAACCTGCAAGTGAAAAAAAAAGAGTTCCAAAGGTTTGGGGCCATTATGGACTTCCACCTTCTAATTGCATTAGAACAATCACGAATCATGTGCATTACGTCTTCCTCCTGATGGTATCCAAAAGGGCAAGGCACCTCTACAGCAATCCCCCTACGCATCGTGAGCTGGTTTGTATGCACTCTTCCGTGGGTAAATAACCACATGAAAGATTTGATCTTCTCTGGCACAGTCCACCTCCAAAGATGTTTCCAAATGTTGTCCACCCCATGTGTGGTACCTGCAAGAAGAAAAAGATATGCTGATTTAACAGAAAAACAGCCATCAGTGGATGGCTTCCAATAGAAAGTATCCTCTCCTCTTTCTTAACGGGGTGGGTGCACACTGAGAATCCGATCAACAATTCCCTGAGGTAACCATTGATTGAGCTTGCCCTTATCCCATTCACCCCTATCATCAATGAAGTCCACTACCATCTCATTCCGATCAATAAAACCTTCATAACCAGGGGTCATATCTATGAGTGGCTGATTCACGGGGGACTAGTTATCAAACCGAAAGAGGTATTCCTTCCATTTTTAATGTTCTTCCCCAATCCCATCAGGAAAGACTTCCATACCGTATTAATATCTTTCCAAAGGACTAAAGCTTCTGCCTTTCTCCTCACCATAGGTATCACCTGAGATCCACAATGGTATTTACCAGTTAACATTCTAACCCAAAGGGCATCTCGATCAGTGACTAACTTTCAGCAAAGCTTCAAAATGAAGGCTTCATTATGCTTTCTTAAATTTTTTATTCCCAGGCCCCCATTCTTTCTGCCTTGGGTGATTTGCTCCCAAGAAATAAGATGAATCTTCCTTTGGTTTGTTCCTTCATCCCATAGGAAGTTCCTGCTCTGTTTATCAATCTCCTCCAATAAGCTTTTCGGATGTAACATGGTTTGCATAAGATAGGAAGGCATGGTCGAGACAATGGAACGGATCAAAGTGGCTATCCTCGCTAGACTTAGGTCCCTTTTCTTCCAGTCAGAAAGTCTCTGTTGTGTTTTTTCCAAGAGTGGAGAAAAAAGAACTGAGGACTTGCGCTTATAGAAGAGGGGAACTCCTAGGTATTTACCCAGGTCGCTTGTAAGACCAACTCCCAGCTTAGTGCTTAAATTGACTTCTATTGAAAAAAGGATATTTCGGGAAAAACACATCTTCGTCTTCGCCTTATTCATTTTTTGGCCCGAAGCATTGCAGAATATATCTAAGCATCTGCCCATCACTTCAATTTGGCTCTCTGTGGCTTCTCCAAATAATATTAAGTCATCCGTAAAGAAAAGATGGGATATCCTTGGGCCCCCTCTATTCATTTGAATCGATGCCCACTCACCCGCATCAATGGCGTCCTCAATAAGGTGACTTAATCTTTCCATACAGAGGGTGAATATATACGGAGATATAGGATCTCCCTACCAAATTCCCCTAGAAGGCTCAAACTTATCAGTTGGGTCCCCATTCCACAGGACTTGAAAATTTGAAGTAGATATGCCGGCCATTACAACTGCAATCATACCTTCATCCAGTCCCACAGCTCTAAGAGTATCCTGAATAAAGTCACATTCAAGCCTATCATAAGCTTTTTCCAAATCCACCTTCATTGCAAGCCACTCAGCATGACCCTTCTGACATCTCATGGAATGAATCACCTCCTGAGCAATTATAATATTGTCACTACTTTGCCTCCCAGCAATGAAACTACATTGATGTTTGCCAACAACCTTCCCTATAATATTCCTCAGTTGACTACTAATGATCTTCGTTACTATCTTATAACTCATGTTGCATAGGGATATTGGACGGAAGTCCTTCATTGTTTCAGGGTGGTCAATCTTTGGGATGAGTACTAAATGGGTACTGTTAATCTCCCTAATTCTCCCCGGATTTGTAAAAATGTCCTTCACCATCTTGCAAATTGAGTCACCCATGATGGTCCAAAGTTCCTGATATATAAACGCTTGGATCCCATCCGGACCTGGGGCTTAGAAAGCCCCTAAGTCAAAGGCTGCTGCTTTAATTTCCCCATTCGTCACTTCAGCTGATAATAGTCTTCTATCCACCTCACTTAGATGGGGAAACTTAGAGTTTGTGCTAAGGTTTCCCTGCGGTTCATCTACTTTCTTGAATAGGTTCTGATAGTAGTTTATTCCCATTGCCCTTAAGTCTTGTTGGTCAAAAATCCATTTATCTTGTTGATTCTTAAGCCCTTCTATTCTATTTTTGCGGCTTCTCATCATTGTTGTGGCATGGAAAAAACTGCTATTCTTGTCCCCCCCATTTGAGCCACTTGCATCTCGATTTTTGGCACCAAAGAGTTCTTCCTGGGCCAGAGCCTTATTATAGTCCTTCCATAGCTCCCTCTCTGTCTGCATGAGGTACTAACTGTCCTTATGACTTCTAGCTCGGTCAATACCTTCAAGTCTCCTAAGTAAAACCCTTTTCTTAGTTGGTATACTACCAATATTTGTTTTATTCTAGCCTTCTGCCTCCACTGCAAGCATTTTGGTTTTTTCCTCCCACCCAGGTTTACTCCAACTCTTTTTAACCACATCCAAGAAACCATCCTCCAGGAGCCACGCCGCTTGGCATCTAAAAGGAGGTTTTGATCCAGCATGAACCTGATCAATAGAGCTACTAAACATTATGGGTCTGACCCAAACTTGCACAAGTGGTAAACCTTGGATAGTGGCCAAGAGTAAACTAATCCCCATTCGCGAAAGACCAATCAAGCTTCTCCTTAACAGACCTATTGTCCCAAGTGAATTTGTCCCCCACACAATCCATTGGGAGGAGCCCCGTTTGGATAATGCAGTCCCTAAAAGATCTCATGGTTTTGGCGTTAGCTAGGGCACCCCCAACTTATCCTCCATTGAAAGGTAAGCATTGAAGTCCCCTATAACTAGCCAAGGTCCTCGGAGGTTTCTGCTTATATTCCTCAGGTCATCCCACAACAGTAATCTTTTCCTTGAACAAGGTTCGCCATAAACGCAAGTGAGCCAAAATTCATTATTTTCCTTCTTCTCTTTAACTCTCACATGGATTAGCTGAGAGGTTGAGAGGGTGTAATTTATCATGAAGTCTTGTTCATTCCATAATAATCAAATTCCCCTCGCATATCTAGTAGCTTCCACCCTTATCCAATTATTAAAACCCAAATGTCTAACAATGATTTCAGCCTTGTTACCGCTAACTCTGGTTTCAAGTAAAATCAAAATATCCACCTGTCTTCCTCTAAGAAGGTCCCTTACCCGTCCAGGGAAAGTATTTGAGGAAGAGCCCCGACAATTCCATGAGATTATTATCATAACTAAAATAAAAGCACTAAGGAACAAAAGCAGGGGAATGTAAGCTTACTGTGAATCCCCCACTTTTACCTCAGTTATACTCTCTGGTTAGTTCTCTTCTATCACTTCATCTTGAGGTTCAAACCACTGATCATGTCCCTCAAGATTCTCGGCCTCTGCTTGTTGAATTTTTAGCCCAATTTTTGGATCCATCTTCACGTTGTGGTCCACAACCTGCACCCCAGGATCTTCCGTCGCCTGATTCATGGATGCCATCTGGGAATCATGACTTGTGAGACCCAAATTTGGCCGATCCATTTATTGCTCTAGACGAACGTCTAGTGAGCCCATTCCCTTGAGAGACCCAATTACAACATTGTGGGCCCGAGATGCTTGCTTCCTTTTTAAGATTGGTGATAAAACTTTGGGCCTTAGAGAACTAGCCCACTTCTTTCTCCTTATGGCCTCCGTTTCTTCTCCTTTAGTGCCTTCAAATTTATAATCCCTTTAACTCTGGGAGTTTGGTTCAGTGGTAGGGGCTGATCCAAGCTTAACCAAGGTCAGGGGTTCGAACCCTGCCTTGGGCATGCAGCTGCTTCCCAGGGCCAGCTGTCCCTCCCATCGAGGAGCCCGCACAAATCAGCGAGGGGATTAGTCACTGCTGCCGGCGGTGGATACCCTGGGTAATTCCCTTACCTAAAAAAAATTTATAATCCCTTTCAATCCTAGGCCCATTAACATGTTGGCCCATTTTTTCACCCTTTGCCTTCAATCCCCCTTTTAAAATCCCATCATTAGTCCAGAATGGCGTCACTTTGAACCCACTGTCACCCTGCTCGCCTTCCTCTGCGAATCTGCTCTGCCCTCATTTTGCGGCTGTACCGTCACTATTTCTTCCTCATTTCATGTTTGCCGCTGAGCTCCTTTCTTTCTGCATTTTGACACCTTTTCCTTACTTGTGTTAACATCCTTCTTTTCAGTTGGTCTATCCTGTGAGTAGTGCTCTTGTAGGACGTCAAATCTTATCCTCGAAGGAATTGTTTTTCTCCCCCATTAGACTTCACTCTCCCTCCCTGCTTAGGTTGCTGCCTCTGAACATTCTCGGGTTTTAAGGTCCTTGGTCTGACAGTTTTTGTCGCTTTCATCCAAACCCTATACTCCTCCGTCAACTCCACCCCTGGCACATTGAACAGCATCTGATTAGGGGCTGCCATTTTTTCCGGTGCACTTGTAGCTTTTTCCGTTGAACAATTCCCCATCGTTTCCCTTCCTTTACCTTCCTCAGTTAGGGGACAGTTCTCCTTCATATGGCCATACTGCCCGCACTTAAAATAGATTGTATCCAAACCTTCATACTCCACCGTGAAGATTTTTTTCCTCAACACGAATCTCGATTGGAGCTTTTTATTTAGATCTATTTCCACACTCACTCTGGCAAACTTACCTCTTTCAACAGTAGTGGTGGAATTTTCGTGCTGAGCTAAAGTGCGTAGGTCCACTTTGAGTATACTACCGATGAGGTTCCCTATTTGCATAAGAAAATCCTTAGAGTATAGATGGATCGAGGTTGGGGATTCTAACCCAAATTGCAACCTTTTTCACCCTATCACAGAATGGGTTGAAGTTCGGACTCCAGCGTTGAATGCCCAGGTAATGGCCTTGGATCAACCATGGCCCTTCAAACAGCAGCCTGTGGCTAAGAGCTTTCTCATCTGACCGAAAAATGAAATAATTATTCTCCAGGTCAATCAATTCGAAGTTAGTTGTCCTTAGGATCCGGCCAACTATGTCTTTGAGCATTATCAAGCTTTTTCTCCTTCCCAATAATGTAATGATCAGAGCATCTTTCCACGGCTTACAAAGTTCCTTGAGTTTGTCATAAGGTACCTTAACTTCAGGTAAGTTCCCCACTAGTTCCATCTATTCCTACGACATTGGGGGCGTACATTCCTCTTCCTCCCTCAGCCACTCAGCCATTTGCTCTTCTAAATCTTTCTCAGCCGCTATCTCATCAACACGATTCAACAGCTTCGCACGATAAGAAATCTGAGTTTTCTGGTTCCTTCCCTGGAAATTTAACAACGTCAGCCCCTGTTCTTTCCCCTCAGACTGATCCCCTGTTGCCAGCATAGGTATTGGTTCGTGCTGCCACCCGCACCCGTTTTCCTAGCTCTCCTCCATCCTTACATCCTGGTCAAAATGCTTAATATTCCTCCGTCGTATGTCGTCCTCCTCGACTGCTCTGTCATGGTCCCCTCCCGGTGATGTCCCAGGATCGATCGGATTCTGTGTGTGCACCTTGTTTCTCTCACCTCTCATTTCTCTCTCATTCATCATTTCTTTCTTACAGAACTCTTTTTGATTTTGCATCAACTATCAACAGAAATTAAGTTTTCAATTGAGGATTTCCCCTAGTTTCTCTTGTATTTTCTCTGCTTCTTTAATTCATTTTTCACTCTTGCATGTAATCCCTTAGCATTTTAAAGTTTAAATTTAATCTCTTTGACGTATATATTTTTAACATTAAATTACTGATGAAAATTGTTATGTCATATTAATAAACATGATCATGAAAGAATCGAATTAAATATGAAGCCCATGTAAATAGTGTATATAAAATAGGGTAAAAGTGCAATTTTAATAATGAAGTTTTGGGTTATGAGCGTCTGACACCATAAAGCTTTTTGAGGGTGTAAAAGTACATATAATGTTATAAAAGTGGTGCAAATTTAACAAAACCGTTAATTGATTTAACTTCTGTTATATGGGCCCCACAATATTATTTTCAAATTGTTAAATTCACTCCCTTTTCCCACTCAACAATAACCACCCTCCTACCTTCCCTCTCTTTCACTCTCTCTCTCTTCTCTTCCTTTCATCCTTTTGAAGTGAGAGATGAGTTCAGATCTGAAAAGTAGAAAAGAAAAACTAATCTAATCTTTCCTAGCAATTTTAAGGCATTTGGGAGGAGCTTAGTCGAAAATTTGAAGTTAGATAAGAGATTACGTGGAGCACAACAATTCAATTTACAATATCAGGAATGAGTGGCTGAGCTGAGAGTGTGCATTCAATTTACATTATCAACATTTGGATTCTTAATCTTCCAAACTAGCTTAATTTCATTCGTTCCATTTTTATTTTTAAGAATATTGTACATGTTTGGAAAAGCTTATTTACTCCCCAAAAGCACGTGCAACAGTATTTTTCGGCAAAATGAGATAATCTCCTCCACATAATTACCTCGGCTTGCGTAAAAGTACTTCCCTACCGTATTCCCAAACGAACACATTGAATTGGTTGATCAAAACTAGATAGTTTTCAGAATTTTTACAAGCAAATGCACTAAGCTTATCCACGGTTTTTGAAGCACACCGATTTATGATATTTTCCTTTGATTTGGATCATATATGAAAATTGAAGAAGAATGAAGGAAGTTAAAAATAGCATATCTTCACTACTTTGACGCCGACCTTCGCTAGCTTTATTAGTTCTTCATTCCGGAGACCAAGACTACAAGACGAGAGTTCGGAGCACACGTCCATCGAACATCCACCTCCATTAACAACCTTATGCTTTAATGCTCTGTATGCCGAAGATCCACCTTCATCAACGACCTTTTGCTTTAGGTGGAGGCTAGTTTTGGATATCGCTCCATTTATGTAACGAGGAGGCCAAAGAGAGGGGAAGAATGAGAGGGAGGGAAGGATGGTACTGTTGAGTACAAGAGAGAGTGAATTTAACCCTTTAAAAATAATATCTTGAGACCCACATAACAAAAGTTTCAACTTAGTTAACATTTTTATTAAATTTACACCATTTTTATACATTATGTGTACTTTTACATTCTGAAAAATTTTATTACACCAGACGCTCATAGCTCAAAACTTCATTGTTAGAGTTGTACATTTACCCTATAAAATATTATCTGTCATTATCTGTCAATACCTAATCCCAGCACACCCGATTAAACTTGGGAAAACACCATCGTTGATTTAAAATATAAATTCAATTGTGGGCTGTTTTCCATTCTTTTCCTTTCTTCTATGTATGACTAAAATAAACAAAAAAGAAATTGTTGGAGTGAAATGTACATGCCTGCTTTAATTATATATTATTACACTATGGATAAGCAACTTGCAAAAAGAAGGAGAAAGTTTCAAACATCGCTAGCCCAATGTCGACGGAGCTGTGCACGATCAGTTTCAACATTTTTCATAGACTATGATGCTGTAGCCTGTAATTAACATAAGAGCAAGCTATTTTTTTTTTTTGAGAAACTAATGAAGTTAAATGCGTTACTTACATGTATTTATTTATGTGTGTTATTTAATTATATATTGATTTATAAATCATACAGATTAGTTTCAAAAAAATAATAAATATAAATATTTTAAAGAAATTTATGTAACTTTCTTAATAACCCATATAAAAGTCAATTGACTCTTATATTAAGTGTCAGATATAATATTATATTTTTCATTTCCCTTTATCATTAGATTAATGAATGCTAACTGGATTATTGAGTCGTGGTTATTGGACATTTAACATGCCAACAAAGATATCCCACAATATGTTTTATAAAGATGAAAATTGCTTTAACTGTTCATAAAGTTACTTTATCGAGCCGGAAATACTTTTTGGGAATTCTCTAATCACTTGATCAGTTTATTATCATTAAAAATTCTTGAAGTTCATATGATACTTTCATTATTTTCCATCCCCATGATAATAATTTTCTTTAATTAATTTTTGAAAAAAACTCAAATTCAAAGGTTTTTTTTGGTCATTTTTCTTTTCGATTTGGGAAGGTTTTACTGACTTTCTCTTGTAAACAATTTTATCAATTACTATAATTTCTAAGGTAATTTTCATCAATATGAAATCAGATATAAGATGCCTTTGAATATTTTAAATAATTACATTTAATTAATTATTTATTAAATATCTAAATATTTTATTAACTTTTAAAATTCTTGTAAAGGTTATTCTTGTCATTCTGACCTGAATCGAGCACCAATTACTTATTAGTGAATTTTTCTCTATTTTTTGAGACACTATAAAATTTTTTGATATTTTTGTCATATTTTGACCAAAATGCCCTTGACTTTTCCTTAATTTACCAAAATGAACTTCAACTTTATAAATGGCAATTTGATCAATTTTTGAAAATTCCACTTTAGTCCCATTTTTAAAATGACCCTTATGTCTTTGAATTTTCAAAATGACACTTTAGTTCCTTACTTTTTTAAAATGTCTATTTTGCCCTTGTTTTTTCTGTGTTTGGCATAATGGCATTTTTACTTTTTCTTTCCTTTTCTTTCATCTTCCAGACCATTAATTACTTGTTAGATACTTATTTAGCCTTTATATTCAATTATGAAAAACTTGAATATTACATTTCTAGACCCTAAATTAAATTCGTCCTCGAAATTTATGTATACTTGGCTTTCTTTGTTTCCCCAGCTAGTAGCTTCATCTAGAGTTAATCCTTATCAGACCATTTAGAGCATCGCATTCTATAATATGAGCTAGGTCTGGATTATTCTTTCTAAGTTGGATTATTCTTATTTCGTGTTCTTTAACTTGTAAATACTGGATGACTTGTTCTTATGAAAAATAAGTTTTGAAGATGACCAATCAAGTACTGGTCTCTTTTAAATATATATATATTAAATGAAAAGTTGTGATTAAAGTGGCATGATAGTTAGAATTAATAATGCAGGCCTTTTTATTAAATAATGACAATAAGCTTATGCCTTTTTCAAAACTTAAAAAAGAAAAACGTGTGTTACCAGCATGTAAAGGTTGCAAAATTTTAGGTAACTTTTTCTAATTTATTATTGCTCTAATTTTATTATTTTTATAAATAATTTATTCTTACGTTTATCAATATATTTGATAGATGCTATATGAGATTTTTTAATTATCTCATTTTTTTCATACTACATTTGGTATAATACATTAGCTTATTGTTTCATATCAAGGAAGAAAATTTTCATATTGAAGAAAGTAATTTACATATTAGGGATTAATTTGCACATGAGAAAGATGGGTTGGACATAAAAGAAAGATGAATTAGACACAGGGAAGTTAATAGAGGGAAGAAGAACTGCACATAAGGAAAAGACAAATTGCACAAATAAAAGGGAAAATTTCATATAAGGGCAGTATGGTCATTTCACATGTTTATTTCTCCTTAAGATCCTCAAGGCTTGACATAATTATGAGTACCATTCCAGAAAGAAGATTTCAATTGGGGATTTCCCCTAGTTTATCTTCTATTTTCTGTGCTTATTTAATCCATTTTTCACTCTTGCATATTGTAACACCTCCTAGTTTACCCTTATATACTTGTATTAGATCACTTTTGAACCATTTTTGGGCCTTAGATATAAAAAAATTGTCTAAAATTGTGAATTTGGATTACTGTTCACAAGGCATTTTTTCAGATTTCTGACCCAATTTAAAAAAAATCATAATTAATTCTAGAAAAATCGAAATGGAGTTGTTCCAATTTCTAAAATTAGCTTATTAAGTGATCTATAAGGGAAAAATAATCATTGGCCCAAAATATTTCCCATTTGAATCAATTTATTCTAAAATCACGTGCTGTCAAAATGACCACTTCCAGTTTTTTTCCAGTTTTCACTTTAAGTTTTGAAAAATCATATCTCTCAAAATACACATCCAAATTTCGCTAACTTTATATCAATTTAAAGTTTAGGATGCGTAGTTTCTGTATGGAAAGTTTTAGCTCATTTGGAGCTCGTTTTCTATTTTTAATTCCCACGTGATGTAGACTCATTTTTCATGGCCTTTGGAACTCTTTAACTTTAAAAACCAATTTTCTTAAAATTCACCAAAATCTCTTTTTGGTCCATTAGCCTACCTCTAACATGCATGATTATTCCTTTACAATTCTTGATTACTTTTAGCTCATTTTCGTGATCCATTCACATGATTCCTCTTGTAGAGGTTTAGGTTACAAACACAACAACTTCAAAGAGAGGTTATCATCTCATATATTTACACAAAATCATGCAAGCAAAGCATCATCTTCAAGCATCATTAACATTTTCCTTACTCTTGCTTGAGCTTACACCTTCATGGTTAGTTGTTGGATAATGAGATTTGGAAATCCCAATAGCAAAACTACATAATAAAAAATTGTGAATGTGCATACATAACGTTGATGCATGTGTATGATCATATAAACATGTGACACATCAAACTACACTCTATCAAGCATATGGCCATCGCATAAAATTCACATTTCATACACAACCCATGCACGTTAATCATCATAAAAGTTCATGTAACATTCACAACTCATTTTCATAAACATAAGAGGAGATTAGTAGTCTTACTACCTCAAGATCTTAGCTTTTCCTTTTTCAATTTATGGCTCTCTTGAATAATCTTCCAAATATGCTCTTAGAGGTTTCAAATCCCTAACGATCATGGTATAATACTCATAAACATACAACCATCAAGATGCCATAAAACTTGTAAAATGCAATAAACCCCCTTTAGGTTTTTAAGAGGCCTAAAAGTTTAAGGCTTGATTTTTATGGTTCCTAAAACTTCTCAAATCCATCTCTTGACTTTACTCTACACAAAACATCATTCTAAAGCCAATGGAACCATCAAAACAATCAAAAATGCATTCCTTCTATTTTTTTTGTTTGGCCAAGAAGGAGAGGAAAATGGGGAAAATGTGTTTTCTCAAACTTTGTTTATGTAACCATGTGTTTTCTTGCTTCCTAAACCCCTTTTTATAACCTTGATCAACTTAAATACATCTCTTCTTATGCCAAAAGAAATTTGGGCAGCACCTCCCCATAATATTGAGCCTCCATAATTTTTTTACAAAACTCAAAACAACTATCAACAACCAACAAACCAGATTTTACCACTTTTAAAACCTTCTCTTTTCCATTTTCAATTCTTGAAATCCTAGCCATCATCTTCCAAAAGAGAGGCTCATTCAAGGAATAACTTAAGAGAAAAGGTAGTAGTAGTTGCAAGACTCAAGAAAAGATAGAGGTTTGGTTGATAAAACACTTTACCTTGTGTTGTGGGAGCTTGAATCTCTTCTTTCTTGCTTGGGGAGGACTGATTTTTAGAGAGAAGGAGGAGAAAAATCTGAACAAGGAGAGAGAGGGAAAGTGACGTGAAAATGAGAGGGAGAGAGGAGAGAAAGGCCTAAATAAAAAGCTTCTTGCAAATTATGTGGAGGAGATTCATTCTTGGGCACCAAGTTGGATGATACTTGGAGCAGAATGTGCCACTTGTCCTCTCTTGATTCCTTGATGAAAAAGTGACTTTTCAGACCCCCTAGGCGTCTGTTTTGCTGGCTGGGCCTCTGCCCGGTCCAGTTACCTGATCCGGTGGCACGCATTTCCGTAAAGTAACCTTTTTACTTTTTCGGAGTCTTTATCTCTCATGTGACACCATTCCCTATGCCTCTTTGTATAGGTGGTATTATGTCCTAGCCATAGCATCTCCGAGTTTCCCTCGTAACTCGTCAGGATTCCTTGATTTGCGTGCAACACCGTAAAATGAGCTTCCGGCGGTCAATTTAACTTAAGGACATGGACAAATTCTATATTTTTCCCTGATTCTCTGGCTCTTTTCCGTTTCTCAAAATTCTTCCCGGATTTTCCGTAATTAATTTTCTAAGAAAATATTTTTCAAGCTTTCAGGCACTGTTGTTCTCCATACTTTGAAACTGCCCAACCGGACACTTGGTAATAATTTTATTAATTACTTTATGACCCAACTAAACTTTTCTCAGTTCAGGTCTCCGATATTTGAGAACTCTTGCTATCTCAAATAATTACTTCTCAGTCGTCCTTAGCTCCGAAATCCCTTAATTATGAAAATGCTATTACTTATCTTAATTTCCTCATAATTATCAAAATGCCACTACCTCTTCTACTTTTTCCGTAATTACCAAAATGTCATCATTTTTCTACTTTTTCTTAATTCCAACATTACCCTTGGTTGACTATGACATTTTTTTGCCAATTTTGACTTTTTGGTCAACTTTGACTTTTGAGTTGACTTTTACTTTTTGGTCAACTTTGACTTTTTCCCAAATTACCAAAATGTCCTTTTTATTTGATGACATTTTGTGCCCTCAGCCTTTTTAATCAAATGACCATTTTATCTTTGTCATTTAGGCCAAATGACCATTTTGTCCCTGGGTCATTCTTACTTAAAATCCTTAAGACTAGGGACTTAGTCAATCATGATCTTTCTTGTCTAGAGGCATTTTTCCTTTCTATATTTCCATATCCATGACATTAGATCATCATATAATTTACCAGCTTATCCTCTATTTCCACTCACAAGAATATACGGATATTACACATATAATCTCATAAAATTTTAAAGTTTAAATTTAATCTCTTTGACATATATTCTTAACATTAAATTAATGATGAAAATTGTTATGTCAGATTAATCAACATGATCATGAAAGAATCGAATTAAATATGAAGCGGTTGGAAATAGTGTATATAATACCTAATCCCAGCACACCAGATTAAACTTGGGAAAACACCATCATTGATTTAAAATATAATTTCAATTGTGGGCTGTTTTCCATACTTTTTCTTTCTTCTGGGGTCAAATGTGCATGCCTAACGTCAACAGAGCTTTGCACGATCGGTTCCAACTTTTTTCATAGACTACCATGCACTAATACAATAGCATGTTGTTTTTTTTTTCAGAGATTAATGAAGTTAAATACATTAATTACAAGTATTTATTTATGTGTTATATAATTATATATTGATTTATAAATCATGCAAATTAATTTCGAGAAAAATAATAAATAAAAGTATTTTAAAATAATTTATTTAACTTTTTTAATTTCTTATACAAAAGTCAACTGATTCTTATATTAAGGATAGGATATAATATTATATTTTTCATTTTCCTTTTTTGTTAGGTTAACGAATGCTAAATGGATTTCTATGTTTGTTAGAAATTTTGATCATAGTCTTACGCATGAGATCTTAGTACATTAGTTTATCTCTATTATTTATAATTTTTCTCAAACTAATTAGTTTAAAGTGGGCCTCAGTTCGATGGAGTTAGATTAATGAGTCTCTCAGATACTCAATAATATAAGATTCAGGGAAAGCACTGAATATCGGTGGTTTCATAGAGACAAAAAAAAAAAACTATCAAATAACTAAACAATACAACTTACAATAATATGAGTGTAGATTTGGTCATTTTGATGATTTAATTTGTCTTACTCAATGTTTTTGTGTAAAAATCATAAAATATGTTGACTTATTTGACGGTTTTTCAATGTATTTGTCAACTAATTGCTTAATATTTATCATTTTTCCATATAGAGAGGTAAAGTATTTATGCATTTTTTTAGATTTACTGTGTAGTCCCACATAGTGAAGATATTTAGTAAATGGTCTCAAATTTTAAAATATTAAAAAAATGGTCCCATTGATAACACGAGGTGTTGTCAATGCAGCGCATGGTGTTGTCACTTGATAACCTCTGACAACACCATGTGCTGTATTGACCATTTTTTAAATATTTTAAAATTTGAGACCATTTGATAAATAAGTCCCTTATTTGGGACTCAACAGTAAATCCCCCCGTTTTTTTTCAAAATAGGGAATGTTCTCCCCTAACATTATATTTATACGTGATATGCAGTCAAAGAACATCAAAGGCACAATTACAACTACAATCTATACAATTTATTCAACCAAATCTCAAATCCAACATTAATATGCAATATTACTGCAAGCTGCTCCAAGCTAAATGTCAAAGTACATACCTTGCTTAAATAATTAATACAAAAATCGAGTATTTTTAAATTGTCTAAACTGCAATCCTAAACAATTTAAATGGCTATCTATGTCAACTTGTTGGCAATAACTCACTTATTTTGCCTTCATCCACTGATGGAAAATGGTCATAGCCAACTCTTCAACAACTTCTTCCATCTGATCGTGAGAATATTGTATGCAATATGCGTCGTCGAAATGCTGTATGCAAAATTAACATCACAATATCTTGTTAGATAACTAATTAAATTTTAGAATCTATAAAGTGAAGTTTGAAGAGAAAGGCGCGCACACACACACACACATGTGTATATATAGACACACACACACACACCTTATCAGGAATTGGAAGGGGACTGTGAGTAACTATGTCCTTCATAAATTTCATTACGCAATACCCACAATCCACGCTTTCATATGGTTGTAGCGGGCACTACAAAAAAAAAAATCATAAAAGAATATATCAATCAATGATATAACAACTATGTTCTTTCGATAGTTAAAAGTAAATATGGTTAATTAATAGTAAATACCTTTATTTCCTTCCATTCGTAAATCGAGTCATAGGCATTCCAATGGTTGTAGGAGTGTTGTTCATTTGTTTTAAACGTCACCACAGCTCTAACAATAAAGTGAAAAAAAAACCTGATATAAAAATTGTATAGAAACAACCAATCACATACACACACACACACACCAAACTTATTCAACTTACTTATTGAACAATATTTGCATCTCTTTCCTGTCGCTCACTTTCCCATTAAGAGGATCAAAGTACCATATTTTTTCCATAATGGGACTGAGCACGACTAGCATCCAGTGTCCCCTAAGTACAATAACCGCAATGATAACAATTAGCAACTTTTAGGTAACGATTAGATTCCAACAAAAAATAATTATGTACATAGAAAAGTGACTTACCCTTGCAAGTAAGGTGCCAAGAATAAACCATCATTTCCCTTTGCCATTGCAATGAAGGAATCTGCTACTGCCCTCGATTGTTCATCAAGTTTCTCAGTCTTCATTGGGGATTCATAGGAGGCGATGATGTGAGGACTAATGAACTTTAATCTTGAAGAGAGGTTTCCTGGGACTATGTATTTCTTGTAAAGGTACCTTAAATTCCAAAAACGAATTGATCAATAAATGTTCTAAGTGGCTAACTATTTAAGAACGGTTGAAGTAATACCTTATATAATAGTTACAAGCACTAATGCTTGCCATCTCATGCTTGAGGATTTCATTTATTAATTCATTTCTTATAATTTCCTCAGAACTACTACCGTATATCTCTGGTTCAAAGTCAATAGTCACTGCAAATTGATTGCCAAACTGTAACTTGGCAGTCTGTGCATATTCCTCAAGACATTTTCGATATCTCGTTTCCACTACTTGAGGCTCATAAGGCTGTTTTGGTGAATATGTTATTGACCCCTTGTCATGGTTGGCCTCTCTTAGTAGACTCTTCTTCCCTTTAGGCTATGCAACAAATCAAAGATCAGGGATTAAATTACAAGAGAGCTTATACTTAATAAAGAGAAAGTTTTAACTGATACATACATTTGTCAGCTTTGCTGTATCAAGAGGGCAATCAGTCCTTGAAACTTCCGTAGCTTCTACCGTCTTCGCATCTTGGGTGGGCACAGGCAAGACATATTCGGAGTCTTTGGCGGTGGTCGACTGTATTTACACATGATCGGCGGTGAACAACACATTGTTCCTTGTTGTACTTGCGGTTCGTTGCAATCATATGGTATTTCGGGCAATCTGTTAAACAATTAGCGCCCGCCTCACCCTAAAAACACAGAGAATTTAAAATGAAGACAGTAATTTTAAGTGCGAGGCCATGAAGAGGAGCAATATTGCATTAGATAGATTTTGAGAGGGAACTGAATAGCTATCTTTGACTTTTTGGTTTGATGTCCATTAGCTGCCTCCCCATTGGTTGACCGTTAATCAAAGTGTCAACAAGGTGAGATTTTGCTTCTACATACAGTGTTGTGATTCCTCAACTCTTCAGCTCAACAAAGTTTAAAAGAAAAATAAGTATTCATTATTCAAAATATTTACACCATATAATTATTTTCCTTTTATTTTAGAAGATATGAAATGTTACTTCTGGTTCTTAACGCAAGAGCTACTTGATTTTTTAGAGATATTAAAAAAATTAAATAAATTACTCAATTATAACATTTATTATAAAATATTTTTATCACTACAAAAATAGGTATTATTAGTAGCGGTTATTTTATGTATTTGTAGTGGTTTTAATCGCTACAGATTCATATAGTATTGGGTTAGAAAACCGCTACAAAAAATACTGTAGTAAGCGATTTAGCAGCGGTTTTGTAAAACTGCAGCGTGTATAGAAAAAACACTACTAAATGTGCAATGGTTGTGAGCAATCGCTGCAATTAAAGAACGAAGGGGCGACGAGCAAACATTTGTAGCGGATAAGAAATCACTGCTAAATTAGGAGAACTCAGCTTTTGAGCTTGACGTTTGTATCGGGTTAGGAACTGCTACTAAACTATAAGAAGTTGAAAAAAATAAAAGTCTCTAGTATCGGTTTTAAAACCGTTACTATATTTAAAATGTAAATTTCTGATAGATTTTAAAGGTAGGGCAATTTTCCCTCCAGAAATTAGTAGAGGTTATGGAACTGCTACCGCTGCCTGTGAAAATTCAAAAAGTCCACCAATTTTGGGCAAAGTTCAAAACGTCTCACCAGGGAATTTTGTAGCGGTTACAAAACCGTTACTAAAATTCGTGAAAATAAAAAAATTATCAAAAATAAGTTATTTAATCTTAAATAAAATTTATTTTTATTATAAAATAAAACTTATAATTAATAAATTGTTTATACAGTGGTTTAGGCAACGGTGTTTGTAACTATTTTAGCTATTTGGAGCGGTTTTAGAATAGCTACAAATATGTAAGTTTTGTAAAAGAAATTTCATATTAAAACAAATTAAATTAAATATATTACATACTTATTTATTTATTCATCTTCATCATCTCTGGTAAGTGGTAAATCGTCATCTCCTTCGGGAAAGAAGTTTTCAAAATCAGTAGGATGGAATGACTCTGCCTTATGTGTTAACCGTTTATCATTATCACCCATGTCATAAAGCTCTCTAGGCTTAAGATGAACAACCATGCTCCTCGCCCATCCTTATTATTCTGATGACACACGATTTCACCTATTCTTACACTCTCCTTCCATCTTCGAGACGAACAATCTTTGTGTGCATCTCGCACAGTAAATTTAGTCTGCAAAAGTTTCCCAAATAAACGTTAGTAAACAATTCATAAAAAAATAATAATTTGATTTAAAAATATACACAAATCGTACCTTAACTTTCTCCCAAATAGAATTATTGACGCTTTGCTGGACCCTCTTCCAAGTCTCTGCGTTGATATCAAACTGGCTGAAGTTATTACCCCCTTAGTCAGTCAGGCAGCGGTTGTAGAGTTGACCGCCTTTCCCCTTGGTCTGTCGTGTGATGTCATCTAACAATATCAATATCCTCTACCCAGCACTGAGTTGGTGCACATGCCTCAATGCGAGCTTCTTTGTTACCACCAGTCCTGTTGGATCTGCACATTTTATTCATTCATTAATATTCAAATAAAACAAATGAATTAAATTGAATAAGATATTAAAATTTAAATTACTTACCTTGAATGTCCATTTCAAAACTAGTGTACCGACCAATAGAAGGGCGCGAGAATCCTTTCTCCCTGACGATATCCTGATTCTCAAAGACTCAGCCTCCATGACTGAGATGTTGATCTCATCAACCTTGAAATCGTCAATGTTAATGTTATAGGTCAGCTCCACATTTGCATTGGCTCCACTACTAGTATATGGGATCTTAACCTCGGTTCGCGCTAATATCAGGGACATCATCATCGGGGATCATGGGCTCCTTTCCAGGCCTACGACCAGGATCATGATCAGCCATCTGCAAAAAAAAAGTTGTTAATTAAAAAAAGTATAGCAAATGACAAAATTAAAATAAGGAAATTATAAAAATAAATAAATAAAAATAAAGAAAAAGTATTTAATAAACTTTAATAAACCATCCTTGAAAATTATAAAATAAAATATTTAAAAAATTGGAGAAAACAACGAAAAAACTTATGAAAACATCTTTTGATTTGAACTTCTTTGAAAATTTAGAAGTAAGGAAATAAGGAAGGGAAAGGCAATATATAGGCGTTCAGTTAGTAGCTGTTTGGATGCAATCGCTACTACTTGGTAGCGGTTATAAGGAAAACCGCTACCCAAAACGATGCAAACACAAGACTATTCCTAAAAAAAATGTGCATTTTGGTAGCGTTTTGTCTTAACCACTACAAACATCGATGAAACTAACAACCTTTCGACTTTGTAGTGGTTTGATTGTAAATAACCACTGCAAATTGTGACGGTTTGTGTTTTGCATCGATTTACTATTTCTTAACCAATGCAAAGAACTGCTACTATGGTGGCATGTAGTTCCACCAAATGGCGCGAACTTGGCTCCATATTTGTAGTGGTTATTAACCGCTATGGAATTCATCTCCTCATCTTTGCTGTAATTTTATAGTGCATAGACAAATAACCGCTGCAAATGACATATTTCAGTAATGACTTTTGGAACCGTTACAAAGTAACCGCTGCTGATGTTACATTTTTTTGTAGTGTATATATAATTAAATTATATATACCGGCAAAAAAATCATCAAATTACATATCAATTTATAAATCAAGGAAAATAGTTTGGAGAAAAATAATAAATATATCAATTAATAAACTTCCTTAATCTAAAAAAAAGTCAGCTTACTCTTATATTAAGAACCGGAGGTAATATTTATCAATCACTATATATTGACCCTTATCCAATACCCCATTTGATTAAACAACCTGTCTAGTTTTTCATAATTTAAAAGGATCAAAATTATTTCACTGCCAAACCTCAAGCACAGAGGAGGAAGAGCAAATCCGATCATCAGCATTTTCCGGTTGGAAGCTTTCTGATGCGAATATCTGCAACTTAGTGAACTCACCGCAGTCATAAACATCTTGAAATCTTAAAGCAGGGCATCGTAGTTTTATGTTGCCAGACTTGAGCTTAGGCAAGCTGCCTATAATCAGAGACTTCAAATATGGTAACTCAAACTCCTCAACAATGGCTTCTTCTTCATAAGCTTCAACCTTCCCAACAATATCCTCAAGTGATCCACAATTTGTTATTGTGAGTCTTTTAAGGCTTTCTGTCATAAAAGCTGTTGGAAACAGGGTTTCCACACAATCACAATCAGTAACCTCCACTTGTTCAAGACATTGAAAGCTAAGGATCCCTTCAGGATTCTTGCTCCACACATTCTTCATATTTGGCAAACTATCTAAGATCATTGTCGTCAACCAGTAGAATTTTACATTCACATTGTCCTCCACTTCAAATATTGCCTCCACTGAACTACACCTTCGAACCTCCAACTTGCACAAGGACGGTAAGCGAGGAAGCATTCGAGAGGGAATTACCGTTTGTAGAAACTCACAATTCTCCACCACCAATATTTTCAAGTGCCAAAAGATGGATTTTAGAAAGCGACCAGTATCATCCCTTTTCCATATGTCTGCTAGCTCGGCATTTTGGGAAAGTGATAGACGTTTGGGACGCTGCAAAAGAGAAAAATTAAAACAAGAATGTAAGAATAAGAAATTAATTAATGATAAATTGACGTAATAATTTTCTGAAACTACTCTTATAATTGATTATGAGATAAGAGTCAAGGACATGCACTACATTCTTGCATCATCTATTACTAATTAAAAGCATACAGGACCAATCTTATTAACCTTATAAACATGGCATGCTCCTCTCCCATAGAGTTTCGAGACAATTAAGATGCAAGACATTTAATTTATTCCTATAATTATTATTACTCAGGAATAATTACATGACATGTATGACATTTTCTATATATATTTTTTCCTCCCTTTTCCTTTTTGTTACTTTGTTTTTATTCTTATCTATTACAGTCCAAATCATTATCGTTTAAGTGTGATATTAGCCATCTTGAAAGAATCCTATAAGAGAGAAACCCACAGACAGATGCATCCCAACTAATGACATATTACCAAAGGTTAAACATCAAATGAGAATGAGATTTTTGTGGCAGTGATATAAGTCAGGAAAATCTGCATATGATTGTAATAGGACAGACCAGGGTTCAAATTTCCACTCGGAGATGTGCCTACTTGGAGGATACTCTAGAAAGAAAAAAGGACAACAAAAAAAGATAACCATTCTTCAGCTCTCACATCCATAAATTCTCGCTGTGTTTCTAAACTATTAGTTTTTATTTTGTAAAAATATTTTAAGAATCATAAGTTGAAATTCTCCTATTTCAACCGTTCAAACTATATGTTTCAAAATTAAAATAATTTAAATGGCTTAAAGTGAGACTATTGATTTTCTGCAGACTCAATTAATGCAGTGCATATTTAATTTAGATATGAACAGGCTAATTTGTTGTATAATACTATTAAAACTAATGTATTGATGTAAAGTAAATAGATATGATAAAAATAATTAGTACGTACCGAACCCCCGTTCATCTTCAGTATTGTATCATTCAAATCCCCTTCCCAAGACCATTTCTCTTCTTTTCCGTCGATCTCAATCACTTGTAGATTTGGAGCAGTGCAGATTTTATCACAGAACTTTGTCATGCTTGGACAATCTTTCAATGTTAATTTTTTGAGAGATGGGAACTCATGGATCTCAAAGCTGCAGAAACACAAGAGGTTATGTAGATGCCCAAGTTCTAGAGTCACCAATTTGCTAAAGCCAATCTCGTGTCGGGATGTTATTTCGATTTCGTCATTATTCTGACTTGCTACAATTTGTTCTAACCCTTTACATCCAGTTACCTTCAAGGACACGAGTTGAACCAAGCTTTTTGCAGTTGAAAATCCCATCAAATTTGTCATCCTCTCACAATCATGTACTTCAAGAGTTGTCAAGTGAGTGAGAGTCACTGAGAAATGGCCTAAATTAATGAGTTCTTCACAATGCCTTATATACAGGTGTTCTAAGAAGTATTGGAGAATTGGGCCTCTTTCGAATCCTATATTCACAAGAGCATTCAAATACTCAATCTTCAAATATTTAAGCTGAGGAAAATTACCAATGTTTTCTTTGGTCTCCAAGTCTCGATTGCCATTGTTTTCTAGTGGAGGTATTAGTTCTATGAGGTCACAGTCAAACAATGTCAGCCTTTCCAAATAAGGCATTCTGTAGAGAAACTGATGGAGAATTTCAATTGAATGACATGAAATCACCATAAAGTTTTTCAAATGGTTGAAGCGATAGTTTTTAATGCAAGTCTTTTGCTTCTCTACTTCCTTCAGGTTCATTTCCAAGGTTTCCAAGTTGGGTATTACCTACAACACATATGGAACATATATCAATTAATCAAACAAAGAACAGAAAACACGTTTCCTTCTATGTATGTTGCATCATATCAATGCACGCACCAGGTATTGTTTATACCTCTTTGGACAAGAAGATTGACCCTTCTTCTGAATTCTGGGGTCCAGTTTTGAATGTTTCCAGCAGCTGTACACAATCAAACACTGATAGCTTTTTCAATGTTGGCCCCTTGAAAAAACGCTTCAGTTTTGGGAGACGTTTCATCTTCACAACTGATACTTGAGGAAACTCAATGTTTTCCATATTTAATCCTTCATGATCTCCACTACGTGCAATCTCTACCATTCGAGGGCAGGTAGAAACAGAAAGGGAATCCAGTTCTTGAACACCTTTTGCCGTTGAAGCTGGGAATAAATATTCCAATTCATAATAGCTAGTAACCTCTATACTATGCAACCTTTCAAAGTTGATAATTCCTCCAGGATCTCTGTTCCATATATGCTTAAGTTTTTTAAGATAATGAATTTGAAGAATTTCCAAGTGAGTGTCATATCCAGCGCTGGGTTTCTTAGCACCATTGAGATCAAAGATCTGTTCCACCAAATGACAACTAGCAACCCTCAAGCTCTCTAACCTACCAAATCTTCCCACCATGTGACTTGGAAGCACCGTCACAAGTTGCTTGCACTGCTTGATAAACATAGAATTCAGATTGGTAAATGATTCTGGACTGGATTCTGTAGGCCATGTAGTTGTTAACCGGTCCAAAAAATTGAGATTGATTTCTTCCAACTTAGGCAACACACAAACTTTCTGCATGACAAAGTAATTAAATTAAGCATTAGCATATAAATTCAATATATCATTAGCTATCCCTTTTTAGTCTGTTGCATTGACAATATCTCATTCCCTAGCTAGTGGATCGATCTTCGTAAAAGCAAACTAAACGAAATGTAGAATAACATACTACATCAGATTTTTAATATAAAAGGTAGTTAGAAATTGATTTGGTCATAAATGATCTTGATTTACTTTGTCTCTCAAATTTATAATGTTTTACCAAAATGTCATATTTATTGCACACACCAATGAGTTTTTCCATCCGATAATAGTAATGATGACATGAGTATTTTAGGAAATCTAATTCATGTTTGTCAACAATAACTAACTTAGCTTGATTCTTTAATCTCTCCAAATTAATTATCTAACCATTATGTTAATAACTAGAGGTAGTATCAAGTACCAAATCCAATTATTGTGCCAACTTACCCTTGCTTCCTGCATATCTTCACTCTCATATTTAAATATTTCCACCATCTCTTTGCATCTACTTACAGACAATACTTTGAGTTTCTTCATACTCTTAGCCATGGAGAATGAAAACAAATGTTGTATACCAGTACACCTTTGTACATTCAGTTTAGTCAAATTTTGTAAGGGCAAAGATTGGCTGCTTATCTCCTTCATGTGCAGTGAAGACAGATCCAAGATCTCTAAGTTCTGAATCTCAACCTACAAAGACATTCCTGCATGCCTTAGGAGCAGCTCAATGGTTTTCAAAAGTTGATACAAGATAGTTGAAATTGGAGGATGGCAGAAACGATAGACCTTGAATATTTCGAAAATTTTACGAAGACTAATACAAGATAGTTGAAGAGTAATATGGTTAAGAGGCGTACCTGTTCATTAAAGAGAATAATATTGTCATCATTTGGACCCCGATCATTGGAATATACTCCAGTAAAATTCCTCAAATTTTTGAATACTAGCGAGCGTAATTTTGAAAACTTAATCTTCTTATCTGGCTCTTCCTTAGGCACAATAGTCTTCATAGATGTACACCAACAAATATCAATTTTTTCTATGTTTATAAGGAGCTCAACCATAGAAAGGGAGAAGACATATTCCAATTTGTTACAACCCAGGATCTTGACAACTTTTAGTCTCGAGAAGGAGGTGCCACTAAGATTAGTACTATGGCTTATTATTTTCTTCATGCTGGATAGCCTGTAGAGACAAAGTGATTCTAGAATGGGGAAAACATCATTATGATTTAGAAAGTCCTTTGGATCAATGATGCATTTAATATCAGAGTTATGTACGATGAACAATTCCTTCAAACATGGAAATCCTTCCAAATTCAACTCACAGAAAATATTTTCAACACCATACAGCTGCCCCAATAACATCTTTTCTACTCCTCTCAACAAAATCTTCACACTCTCTTGATGGTGAATGACGACATCGCGTTCTTTTATCTGTAATGCCAAAACTCTTGATGCTTCATCCTTCCCTGTGGGATAGTGAAAAACAAATTCAAAAAAACATTTGAGAATTAAAATTAAACATTTGAGAATTAAAATTAGCATCAAATAATATGTAATCATCTTAATGCACGACAAATTGTTTGCCGAAATAGATTAGCATATGACTGATTTTTTGGATCGTACTATTATTTTTAAAATAGATTATGTTCCAATATGATTTTGTAACTAAACAAGTAATGATAAACCCATATAAAATAGATATTTCTAAAACATATATCCATCCTTGCTTACCTGGCATCTTGAAATCCTCCACAGAAAGCCTTTCAATATCTCCAATAACAATCTTGTAGCTATCCAACTTGTTGAGGAACAAGTTCCTTGGTAGAAATGCAACACTTGGAAAGCTTATATCAAGATTCTTCAATCGATGCAAGTGCCTCAACTCAGCTAGTATTTCTTCACTAACCCACTTCACACTATTTCTCATATACAATTCTTCCAAGCTACTCAAATTTGAAAATGTTTTAGGCGGAACCTTTCTAAGTTCCGAGCAATTGCTGATATCAAGCAATTGCAACTTATGTAATTGGCCTAATTCAGTTGGTAGATTTTCAATTAGAGATCCTGCAAGACTAAGAATTCTCAATTTGTCTAGATCTTTTATGAAGGATATGCTACATAGTAACTTGCATTTCTCTAAACAAAGCATTCTCAAGTTTGTTAAGCATCCAATTGAAGCACAGAAGTTCGACACATCAAGACTAGTCAATTTCAATGCTCTAAGTTGTCTAGCTCCATTAAAAAAGCCATTTGGTATATTGAAAGAAGGATTGAGACCATCAACATGGAAACTTTTGAGTCTAGGACAACTTACGGAATCTGAAAGCTCATCACTGATATGACAGTTGCGAATAGATATACCATTATACTTCTTAAATTCATTTTCGTGAGGCCACTCTATTAGTTCCCCATTTTCCATGGTGAAAACATGTCGCTCCTTGGATGCTATTGATAAGGCAGTCTCACGAGTCATATCGTGCATGTTGAAACGATCATTGGAATAACCATCTGACAACAAACTTGAACCTTTAAGCTTTTTAATCAATCTGAGTACTTTTTCACGAGTTTCCTTGATTGTAAGAAACCCTTCAAATATACCTAACCCAATGCAGTGCTTCACCAAGTCCATAATTAGGGGATGGTAACCTAGCTGTGCACAGAGTAAGAAAGTGGACTTGAGCTCTTCATTTTCTAGATATTCAAAGCTCACTCTTGTTGAGAAATCCACACAATCAGCCACCTCAGTAAATTCTTTTCGTTTAAGTTGACCAAGCATCTCCTTCCACTGTGAGTAGCTCTTGGCCCCTAGTGTCTTTCCAATTGTGACGATTACTATAGGTAACCCACCACAATGTTTGGAAATCTTAGTTGCTAATGGTCCAAACTTATCAAGAGCTTTATCATCCATATCTACCATCTTCTTGAACAAATCCTCAGCCTCCTGGTCCTCCAACACTTTAATTGGGAAAGCCGATTTTTCTTTCACGTGCATTTTATCACACACTACTTTACTTCTAGAAGTCAACAAAATCTTGAGCATTTTAGACTCACCAGTGGCATTAGCTGAACTATGATTGGCATCATCTACAGGTATCCCCAACTTGTTCAAGTCTAGTTCATCCCATAGATCATCAAGAGTCACAAGAGTATTCTTCTTCTCCTTAAATATTTCTCTTAAGCGACTTGCTCTTCCAATCTCAGTTTCGTCATCTAATCTCGCACCCAATTGATCAGCTAGTTGGCCTTGAATCTGCTGTATGTCTGGATCTCTTTTCACGGTTACAAAAAGAACCACATCAAACAACTTACCTCTCAAAGCTTCGCCAGCCACTTCCTTGACTAAAGTGGTTTTACCCACACCTGCTGGTCCGTACACCCCAACCATTTTAGTTGTGGCATCTTTCAACACCTTGGTAATATCCTCTGTTACTTGTTTTCTCGAGTTAAAACTTTCAAATTTGACAACAGCTAAGAGGAAATCTATCGACATTGGCCGTAGGCCAGAAGAAAGTCCATCGGAGAATGAAGTTTCGAGAAGATCGTCAACATCCTTTGCCAGTCTATAAGTTTTTTTGGCCAAACGATACCTCATCCCTGGTTTAGGCAAATAACCTTTGGAACACACAGTATATGGGAGGCGTTTATCTTGCCAGAACTCTTCAATCTTATTTACTATGTCATCCACATCATCTAACCATTTCAGAACGTCTGGTGCAGTATCTTTGCCGTTTCGATATTCATCAACAACAAGATGCTTCATCATGTCTCTTCTTCGCTGGAGATTCTCAACAGATTTCTTCAGCTTTTCAACTTTCAACCCATACTGGAAATAGTTCAGAAATTGCTCCTCTATTGTTTTCTCGAGAAAGTCTGAAACTTTAGCTTTTAATTTTCTGATAACGGGGATTTTCTCCACTGATTCCATCTGCCTCCAAAGACTGCAAGGGGGGGGGGGGGGGATAGAATATTGCTACAATGGAGTTATAAATTATATATATATTTATAGAGAAGGAAAATTAATTTAGCTTCGGATTTATGATTAGAAAAAAAAAACTGACAAATTTGAGGCACCATGGTTTGTCATGAAATTTTCCTATGGAAATTAACTTGCTCAGGACAATGAATGCATCTTTAGCCAATTTGGCCTGTTTACTACTATAGGACAATTAACTTGTTCAACAAGATTATCGTTTTGACATGAATTCAAATTTAATTTACAATGGACACGTAAGTAAGGGATGCATTGGGGGAATTTCTCAATTTAATGTAAATAAATTTTCAAGTAAACATTTCATTCTTTTGCAACCATTTCTCAATTTAATGTAGAATGCTATTTCAACGGAATCTATGTCAAATGCTTTACATATAAGAGAAGAATATATAAAAATTATTTTATAAGAAAAAGAGGAAGTCAAATACGTGAGAATGGTACAAATGACCTTTAATATATGTACAAGTACCTTGGAACTTCTTTGACATTAATTTTGTTGGAAATGACCCCATTGCCCATAGCTTAAAAATGCCGGCAGATGTGTAGTTAGAACTCTAGGGACCAAAGAATTATTATAAAGGGGATCAATGCATGATAATTTCATTTTATAACATTAATTAAATAGAAGAAATTGACTTTGGCATCATGAAATAGAACAAGTTAAATAACCATGAAGTATTGGGACCCAGATATATGACAACAAATTAATAAAGCAAAAGGAAACTTATTTGAGGAGATCACTACATTAATCTATAT
>JANTPZ010122890.1:0-18134 GCA_025593235.1 Vachellia pachyceras | reverse complement strand
TGTCATAACAATAGGAATGAGTAAAGGAAAAATTATGGATAAATCTTTAATTGAAGATCACTTTATATTTGACATTTTTTACTTTTGTTGAAGTTCATTTGAATATTGTGAAAACTTAGTTGTATATGTAGGAATCGTAGTTGCATATTTCTCCACATCGCTATTTATATCTTTGTGGAAGCTCACTTACATACTTAAGAAGCTCAGTTGCATATTTGTTATTATTCACCCTTGTGGAAGCTCAATTGTAAATTGTGTATGCTGGCTTGGATATTTTTGCTGCCCAGTTTCACGTGTAGAAAAATCAATTACATATTTTCTAATTTACTATTTACACTTTTATTGAATCTCAGTTACGTATTTGCTATTTTGTATCTCCGTAAAAATTTAACTGCATAAGCATAGTTATATATTTATTCACTTTACATGTTTGTAGCTTTGTAAAAGTGTAATTGCATAGTTCCTTTTTGTTGGAATTGGATTGTCCGTCTGAGGGGGTTCGTTGGATTTTAGGGAGTTACAATCCAAACGCGCTAGCTGAGCCATCAGTCATCAAATAATATTTCAATCCCACAGTACTGTCTAGTTAGATTTAACGAAATGGAAACAGAGTATAGATAATTCACACAGCAAATCCATTCTGGAAAATTCCAATGTGCTTGTTTGACAACATCGTTACCAAAACGGTGCACGTAAGCCGAGACAAAACCATCTTGAAATTTGTAAAAACCATTTTGAAATCCATAAAAACCATCTTGAAATCCGTAAAACCATCTCGAAATCCACAAAATACCTCGGAATCTGTAAAATCCATTCTCTCAACAGAATTCCCAAACACATACATTACCGCCAAATATAGACACAGCATGTGATACAAACACATCAGTGTGTGTGTGTGTGTTTGTGTGGGTATTGTTGAATTTATATATAATGAACTTACATGGAAGGATCATGAAGTGGGTTTTGCTTCGCTCATGCGGATATCCTCTTGGGTAGGAGGTGGAGCCCGCGGTGATGGGCACGTGGAATCACCCTTTTCGAGCAACACAGCGATGACGTCCGGCCCAAGCTCATACCTGCTCTGCCAACACAGTACCCTTATTCAATGATGTGGGCCGCCGCCACCACCACCACCACCCAACTTTGTTGAATGAGCCCATCGCTAACGCTGCCCCCTTCATAACCCCCCCAACAGTAATCATCTGGCATAGGGTAGAGTAGCTGAATAGGATACACGTGTGCGATGTCAAGAGTGTGAATGCATCGCCTACTTAACTTTGACTTTACAAGCTAAGATTTGATTTTGGACACCAACCTTCAATTATTTCTTCGGAAAAATCACACATAGATCTCATGTAAGTAAAAAATTAACCAATGATCTTAAATAAACAGATAATTATCCTCAGGTTCCATGAGACCATTTTGTGGTTAAATAAAGATGTGAAAAGTCCATTTTACCCCTAAGGCCACCTTGCGTTCCAACGATGAAAAGGGGAAGCTTCGAAAAACAATTTATTCAAAATAATTTGTAAACCTCCTGTCCTCTGTCGCCTGTCGTCGCCGCCATCGCCCTGCTCTCCTGAAGGCGTTGCTGTCGCAAAGGGGTGTTAGCGCATAACCCAATTCACTGCTCGTTCTTTAGTCTCCAAACCCTGCATTTACTTTTGATTCATGAGAGACCAATGGGGTGGATCGAAGATTCTGCCGATTCCTTCAAGTCCATTCAACTCAGGCCAGCTCTAATCCAGCTCCTCAATCTTGGTACGCACGACCATCTTTATTTACTTCTCCATTTTCTTTCAGAGACCTGCTTCATCCGTCAGCTGAGTAGGCGTCGTTCATCCATCGACCCGTACTGTGATTTAATGTTTGATTTAATCTGTTTTCCGCTATTGAAATCGTTTAATTCGATAAATTGGCGATTACCCGGATGATCAAGTGAGATATTCGTCCACCACATGATCCTTGCGTTTTTAATTCCTGCAGTACGATAAAAATGCAACGACTTTTTGTTTTTCCTTCCTTCCATACTGGAGATCTTCATGCAGAGATGTCTTCAATTTAGTTTAGACTTTAAAAAGTGATAGAGCCATAGATATATATATATATATATATGATATTATCTCATCAATCGTCTGTGCTCTTTTTCTCTATTTGATATCAACATAAAAGGAGTGCACTTAATTTCTGTTTATTAATATTTTCTCATGTCTACAATTCGCATTTAACTTTCCTTTCTCTCTTATCTATTCAGGCTTGATTGTGTCATCAGCTCTAATGATATGGAAAGGTTTAATGTGTATAACTGGCAATAAATCACCGGTAGTGGTTGTACTTTCTGAAAGCATGGAACCTGGTTTCCAGAGAGTAAGTATATCAGTATATTTTTATTAGAGAAGTTTGTTGATCTTGTTTCAATAGCCATCAGACGTATTATTATGAATATACAAATGCCTATTTGGATAATTTCCATAATTATTTTGTTGTTAACCAATGGACTAATTCTGTATCTGGATGACTAGATTATTTTTCCTCCATAAGTTCATAAATTTGTTCTGTGTTTTCTGATAAATGGAACTCATATTGCTTAGAAAAGAGTAAAAGAAAGGCTTATTACACATACCAACAATTCCGAATATGCTTACTTTATGCTCACAGTAAAATAGCAAATATAAATTCTAACTATTCTATTGTTTCATGCTAGGTTCATGAACGTCAAGATACTGGAGAAGCTTATATCCTCACCAAAGGTTCCATGCTGCAATATAAATTTAGTTTCAATTGTTATCTTGTTCTAAGTTGTATTCTTGCTCTTTGGTGTGTGCGTATACTCATGTCTCAATTAATTCTTATGCTAATTTAAAGTGTATCTTGTCTTTAGGCATGTTATGGGCCAAGGGTCTCCATAACACCATACTACAACCCGGCTATGAGTTCTGGCCACCCTCACCCATACATGTGGCGCACACAGGTAGCACCTGAAAATATCATCCATTTTCAATTTATTCACCCTGTAGTAAATCTGCATATCCAGTCATTATTTTCCACACATGTTGCTTTGAAAGGACGCTAGAAGTAGCAGAGAAGGTTTGGGCAGAAGTATGCTTCTACTTAGCTAAAAACAATGTTGCGTTTGAGGGAATATTGCTCAAACCTAGCATGGTGATACCTGGAGATGAGCACAAGGAAAAGGCTTCCCCAAAAACCATTGCTAAATGCACACTTTGCTTCCCCAGAAACCAAGGAAAGGCTTCCCCTAAACCTTTTTAAAATTTTCATCACACTTGTAGAAATCAAAATGCAAAATAATCCAGGCATTTGTAGGCCTTAAATCTAGAGAGGATTTCTGTGTTATTCCCTATTAAAATTTTTACAAAAAACCCTTCTGATGGGAACTTGTGAGATGGCTTCGTTATCAATTTGATTCTTCAGAATTTTTGCATCACTTTGGTACATGAAACTATGAATTCCTCATTTGTTAAAAAAAAGACTATGAATTTCTGGAACAAAATTATAATGACACAATCTTTAAAGGATACAAAATTATGTGCAATTGCAACAAAATTATGCACAGGTTCTAAAACAGTACAAAACAACTATAGAGTAATGACATTGATAATGACTTCCCTTTTGGACCCATGACTGAAAGATGATGTTTGTCTTGTATCTTTTTAAAATTTATCAAGATAGCAATATGAATCCTGTGTTTTTACTTTTCAAAATTTTGACCCCTTAAGATCAATGATCCATGGTGCACCTTTGGAGGATGCTCACCATTTTGGTCAGCGATATAGTCGGATGAGACAAGAAGCAGAGACACAAGTCAAACATGAAAAACAGACATATTGGTCAGCGATATTATGGTGGCTTGTCAATAACCCCAAAAACATACATCGTGAACAAGTCATGGCCATACTTGAGGGGTTCAAAAAGAGGAAGAGGGAGATGTAGATTATTTTGTACACATTTAATTGATCATTTAGGTTGTAAATAACATTTAGTCCTTCATTTCCGTTTTCAATTGTAAACATTCACTTGGTACTAAGATGTAAATTGTACACATGGTTTTATTAGTTATAATATAATTTATGTTTACCTGTGCATGAGACTACCCTGATTTCCAGTGTAGTTGGTTAATGAATACAGCTGCTGGTATAACATAATTTACAGTTATAGTTAATGAATATCATTATTTTGTCCATATTATGTAGTAAACCAGCAGCTGTGATGCTAACAACCTCATCTGCTATTGCTAACAAGTCCAGCAGATACCACTAACAACACCAGCAGTCAACATTAACAACACTATTAGATAAGGCTAGCAACACCAGCAGTCAGTGTTAACAACACCATCAGCTGAGGCTAGCAACACTAGCGGTGCCCATTAACAACCCTAGCAGCTGAGGCTAACAACACCAGCAGTGCCCATTGACAACCCCAGCAGCTTCTGCTGACAATCCTAGCAGCTGAGGCTAACAACACCAGCAGTGCCTATTGACAACCCCAGCAGCTGCGGCTAACAACATCAGCAGTGACCATTGACAACCCTAGTAGCTTCTGCTGACAACCCCAGCAGCTGAGTCTAACAACACCAGCAGTTCCTATTAACAACCCCATCAGCTTTTGCTGACAACCCCATCTGTATGGTAACAAAATAATCTACACCATATAGTATAACACCATGTAATATCCATTTAGCAAACTTTCCATTATATACATTTACATGTTGCAAAAAATATGTGGTCTACACATAAAGTATAGGTTACACAAAATATACATTTACATTTCCCACCAAAATATACATTTAAATTCCCCACCAAAATATACATAAACTTAGGTTGGGATTCTTGCAAGTTTCGCTTTATTCACTGACAACCTCACCAGCTGCCATTAACAACATTAGCAGCTTCCATTTACAACCCAAGCAGCTGTCACTAACAACCCTACCAGCTGCCATTAACAACCCCAGTAGCCCCCATTTACAACCCAAGCAACCGTCACTGACAACCCTACCAGTTGCCATTAACGACCTCAGCAGCTCCCATTTACAACCCAAGCAGCTTTCACTGACAACCCCACCAGCTGCCATCAACAATTCCACCAGCTTTCATAATATACTTGTCATTGACCACCTCAGAAGCCACATTAACAACTTTCGCTGTTGTTGTTAACAACCTCAACAGCTAGATTACTTATCAACAGTCGTCCAAGTTATTGAATTCAAACCACAATGCGAGAAATCAAAAGTAGATTTTTATTCCTTGTATATCATTGCTAATGTTGACGGGGGCATTCTAGAAACGGTCAAACAAGTTGAGAAAAGCTGATGAAACAATACTGTTGTTGTGTATGTTGTCAAACAAGTAACGGATCATTTGGTCAACCATTTTGAAGTTAAGTTACATTTTCTAAGATCTCAGGTTTGAAAAAGTCTATGTTTACCGTCGTTTAACATAACTGTATATAAAGCTTCAATTTTTGTGGAGTTGTTAATGGCAGCTGCTAGGGTTGTCAGTAAAAGCTGCTTGGGTTGTAAATGGGAGCTGCTGAGGTTGCTAATGGCAGCTGGTAGGGTTGTCAGTGACAGCTGCTTGGGTTGTAAATGAGAGCTGCTGGGGTTGTCAATGGCAACTGGTGGGGTTGTAATTCCTGCTGGTAACCAATAAAGTAGCCAATAAAGTGAACATAAAATTACAAATGATATTCTAACCAATAAAACCAGTTTTACACTTTACATATGAGTAGCAATAAATTTAGAACCCGAAAAAAACAACTAAATGTGTACAATTAAAAATGATAAAGGAACAACTAAATGATATTACAAAACCAGTTACATCAAAGAGATCAAATGGTCTTCTCAATCATTAGTAAGACTCTTGTGTGATCTCTTCATGCTTCCTCATCCAAATAGGCTTTTGCTTATTCATTAAAGACCACTCATGGGACACCTCCTTGATCTTCTTCTTCTTCTCTTCTTTTTCCTTCTCCTCATCTACTTCCTCAATCTTTACCATCAGTGATTAGACGGGCATAGACAACAGCATGTGTGGAAACTTTACTTAATCCACCAGGCCACCACTGCATAAAAATCAGGGGGAAAGAAGTGATGACAAAATCCTATAACTGTACAAAATATATAACATGTTAGACAAACAACCTAAATAACCATCTCATATAGGGAGTGAATGAAAAATGGTATGGTATTTGATATATTCATCAACCAAAGCATACCAGCCATATTCTAAATCTGTACATCAAATCCTTTGATCACATGCAAGAACAAATTCAAATTACTAATGAATGGCGTATTCACATTGTTCTCAGCATCGGCACAAACATCTTTTATGACTTCTAATTCTAATGCTCCGAAAGATGACATGCCGCATAATGGAAAAGGAAAATAATAGAGCGTTCATCCTTTATCCAACCAACAAGATTGAAAGAAACTAATTCTCGAAAATCAAAATAAAAGTTGGAAGGAATAAAACTTCCAGAAAGAATAACACCATTTTTAGGAATATATTATCCTATTGGCTTTCTTTCTTAATATGGAAGCACTGATTACTTTTCCTTTTCCAAGTGGTAGTGTTTCTTCACAGCTTCAATCACTTCCCAAGTGATGTTCATTCCTTTGGGGAAAACAACAGAAGAGATGCTTCAGTTTGTACATAAAAAAAATCAGCAAAATGCATGTAGCAATTTGACTTACCAAACTGGATGTCTAATCAAACTATTCAAAACAGCAGATTTTCCAGCACCCTATGCAAATAATTGGTCCATAAAAATAGAGAGATCAGAAACACTAGCCACATGATTTATAAGGAGTAAATACCCCAGGAATGTAAGAAATCGTAGAGCAAAAATTATACATGCACCCAAATCTTAAGATAATGCAGCATAGTAAAAGAATTGCATTCACTTAATTGCTTCAAAGCTCAAATCTACGTACATAATGTAAACAAGGATTACAATAAAGTTCAGCTTTCAATTGATCCAATATATACAATGATAACCAACAAATGATCCGTACTTTCCCGCAAAAGTTCAGCTTGCAAGCATCAATAACCAGCAAATGATCCAATATATACACGGCCGTAGACACAAACAAATCTTGTCATTCAGCTTTCAATTGCCCAATTCCAAACACTAATTCCTTCTCTCACGAACCGTACTTTCCCGTGCAAGCATCAAATCCCCATTCCCCACGAAACTCATCATGCAAACAAACTCCCCATCCTAAAAAAAAAAATAGCAACCAACTACCAGATCCATAAATTTACAACCCACACATTGACACAGAAAAGTATGCATCGATAGATGGATGGAGGAACTTACAACATTGAGAAATGTGGAAGGCCACCTACTGGACATCATCGCATCAACATCTTCATCGGTAAGGACGGCGACAGCTTCCGCATAGAATCCGAAGCTGAGAAAGCTCTTCAATTGCCTCCATGGCCCACACAGGCTAGTTTGATGGAGAGTAGGAACGAAATCGCTAAAATCAGTGATAGAGCTAGAATTTCAAATTTTCTCTAAGAAAGAGAAACCAGGACAGTCTCCAAGAGTGGAAGAAGGAGAAGGCGAATGGATCTAGCAGCATAGGAAGTTAGGTTTCCAGCGCAGAGAGAAATCAGGGCAGAGAGAAATCAGGACAGTCTCTAAGGACAATTTTAACTTTACACGTCTTCATTTAATCACAAAATGATCCCATGGAACCTGAGGATAATTATCAGAATATTTGAGACCATTAATTAATTTTTTTATTTGCATGGGACCTATCTGTGATTCTCCCTATTTCTTAAGGCCAGCTTCACCTGGCCTAAGTAAACACATCAATTTGTTGGGGTTCATCATTTCAGCTTCATTCATGTTCGTTCCATCCGTCTCCACCACAATCTCAACTTCATAATAAACCTTTTTGAAATGTTTAAAAACCATCTTCCTACTCTCTCATCAATTTGTCATTTTATATATCACACGATCGTTTTCAAATTTTATAATTCATATCGTACTTTTTGATATTTTCTTTTCTCTCTTATTTTAAAGATATTTTCTTTTCTTCTTCCTGGGTCCATGGGAGCAAGTAATAACATATTTCTATTATTTTGTTGAAATTTCTACTTATCAATTTTATATTTAATATAAATCCACTTGTAAAAGGAATTTTCATTTATGAATATAAGTCAACTTATAAATTATTAGGCACCTTTTTCAATTTTACATGTATTTAATTTTCCTTTATCAATTTTACTCTTTGTTGTACAACATTAAAGAAATACAGATACTTTCTGTGTATAAAAATCTGTCAAATGATTTTTACCAATAAAACCTTTAGTAGGAACTTCCCCCAATTTGCATGAAATAGTTTTGCATTGGAAGGATCATGAAAGGCTTCGTGGAATTTTGTGAATTAATAAAAACCAAAAAATAATGCATTTTTGACTCAGTAAACAAGAGATGGCAATGTGAATGATCAGCATGTAACCAATAGATTATTTGAGTTTCGAAGCGAAATTTCGTGGGGTCAAAAGGAGCTTCGAACAAAAGATTTGGTTATTTCGTGGAAATTACGTGAAAGTTACATAATCATTTGATTAATCATGTACACAAATTGTCAATCCCTTTAAAGTTATTGCCAATCTTCTCTTTGATGAATACATCTAAACAAAATTTATACAAGCTGACTTAATCGTTTGCTGCATCACTATTCTGGCCTTCACTAGTTAAATATTCATTGACACAACACTATTTTATTTGATCTTACCAGGGTAAAAAAAAAATAAAGAAATCACTTAAAACTGATGCCAAGAACCAAGCAATTGTTAGGGTTCATCATTTCAGCTTCATTCATGTTCGTTCCATCCGTCTCCACCACAATCTCAACTTCACAATAAAACTTTTTGAAATGTTTAAAAACCATCTTCCTACTCTCTCATCAATTTGTCATTTTATATATATATATATATATATTATATGACAATTTTCAAATTTTATAATTGATATCGTACTTTTTGGATATTTTCTTTTCTCTCTTATTTTTAAAGATATTTTCTTTTCTTCTTTCTAGGTCCATGAGAGCAAGTAATGACATATTTCTATTATTTTGTTGAAGTTTCTACTTAATTTTATATTTACTATAAATCCATTTGTACCAGAAATTTTCGGTTCTGAATATTAGTCCACTTATAAATTATTAGTTACTTTTTTCAATTTTACCTTTATTTTATTTTCTTGAAAAGAGAGAAATCAGAGAGAGAGAGTTTATGATAATTTGTAAATGTAAAGGGTTGAGAAAATTTTAATAAGGGTATACTTGTAAAATTATATCAATTCAAAACATATTAATAAGTTAACAATCACTTCTTAGTATGAGAAAATTAGTTAAAATGAACTCATAATAAAGACAAAAGTCATATTACTTTTCTATTTTCTTAGCTGGTTTAGAAAATTTTTAATTACCTTTAACAAGAAGCAAAATGTTTTACCGGTAGTTTATGTGTATAAAAAGGTTGATGAAATTGATAAGAATCACATATTTAAAGTTTTATTGATAAGAAATATCTAAATTAGAGTACCAATACACTTCGATATATGTACAAAATTCAAGAAATACAGATACTTTCTGTGTTAAAAATCTGTAAAATCATTTTTACCAATAAAATCTTTAGTAGGAACTTCCCTCAATTTTCATGAAATGGTTCTGTATTGGAAGGATCTTGAAGGATTCGTGGAATTTTTGAATTAATAAAAACCAAAAAAATAATGCATTTTTGACTCAGTAAACAAGAGATGGCAATGTGAATGCTCAGCATGTAATCAATAGTTTATTTGAGTTCTGAAGCGAAATTTCATGGAAATTTCGTGAAGTCAAAAGGAGCTTCGAACAAAAGATGGTTATTTCGTGGAAATTATGTGAAAGTTACATAATCATTTAGAGAAATTGTCAATCCCTTTAAAGTTATTGCCCATCTTCTCTTTGATGGATATAGCTAAACAAAATTTATACAAGCTGACTTAATCGTTTGCTACATCTCCCCGTACGTCAATTTTGGCCTTGAATAGTTAAATATTTATTGACACAACATTTTTTATTTATTGACACAACAATAGATTATTTGAGTTTCGAAGCAAAATTTCGTGGAATATTCGTGTAGTCAAAAGGATTCGTGGAAATTACATTAGGTCCAAAGGAGCTTCCTATAAATTTCGACCTACTTTGAACGATGGCTCAAAACTCGTATCCTCGTTTTCCTGTTGTGGTAATCGAATTCCAATCAACTTCAAGTCTTCAACCTTAGAGCAAAGGTATTATCAAGTCTCCCTCATCCTCTAACTTCCTAAATGCTATTCTGTCAGTTCATTTTCAGAATAATCAACAACCTATATTTTTTCCCCTTTTTGTGCTCCAGCAATGGCTACTTTCGCGGCTGCTGCTTCTTCTTCTTCTTCCCGGGTCCCATGTCGAAAATATGATGTTTTCATCAACTTCAGAGGTTCAGACGTCAGATATGACTTTCTCAGTCATTTGAAAAGGAGGTTGCATCGAGAGAAATTATATGTCTTTGTGGATGAGAGGATCGAGGGTGGGGAAGAAATACCACCAGCACTTGTGAAAGCAATTGAAAAATCCAAGATTGCATTAGTTATATTCTCTAAAGATTATGCTTCTTCAAAGTCGTGTTTAGATGAGCTTGTCAAAATCATGGAACGCCAGGAAGCTAAGCAACAGATTGTGATACCAGTTTTTCACCATGTAGATCCATCACATGTCAGGAATCAAGAAAGTACTTATGCAGATTCCTTTACCCATCTTGAACAGAAGTTCAAGGATAACGTGGACAAATTGCAAATTTGGAGATCTGTCTTGAAAAAATCTTCCAACTTACGTGGTCATCATTCAAAAAAATTTTCGTAAGTTTGTTTCAATTATTCAAAATATACGTCATTATATAGAGGTTCAATTTTGTTAAGCTTTTCCTGAGTATGCATTTATATCAAACCATGTATGTGAATTTAGGCTTAATTACGTTACATCTAATTTTAATTTGATCTCTTAATTCCAAAAAATTTAATTTTAGTCTTGTTTCATTTAATAGGAATGTTAACTAAGATAATTTAAAAAATGATTATGCAATTAAATGTTATAAAAAATGCTTAAAGTTTAACAATATTTTATCAGGGATTAAATTGAAATTTGATGTAAATTTTGATAACTAAACATATATGTTGGATTTTTTATTTTTTTCCTCAGCAGCTTGAAATTTTGTTTGTTTGTTTTTTTTTGCTTTGATATCTTAGAGATGAAACCAAACTTCTTGATGCTATAGTTGAAGATGTCTTGAAAAAGTTGGAGGATAATAATAGCCCAATTGTGTCAAACTCTCATCTCATTGGATTTCATCAAAATTTCACCAGAGTTGAATCTCTAATGAAAGTTAAGCCAGAGGAAGTTCTAAGTCTTGGGATTTGGGGCACCGGTGGGATAGGCAAAACAACACTTGCTCGCGCTATATATGACAAATTCTTGTCTAAATTTGAACATTGTTGCTTCTTAGAAAATGTGAGAGAGAAATCAAAAAAGACTGGTGGTTTGATTTCTTTATGTAAAGAGCTTGTTTGTAAGTTATTAAAACCGCAAGATGACATAGATATGAATGAGGCGATGAGAAGGCTGCAACGGCAAGATGACTTGGATATGAATGAGGCAATGGGAAGGCTACACTCGAAAAAGGTCTTAATCGTGTTTGATGATGTGGACAGTCCAATGCAACTAGAATATTTGGTGGGGCAACGCCATCTTTGCCAACTAGGGCAGGGCAGTAGGATCCTTGTAACTAGTAGAGACAAGCATGTTCTTAACAGTGGAGGGATCAATGATGAATGCATACATGAAGTCAAACTATTAACTCCTGAAGAATCTCTTGAACTTTTCAGTATACATGCGTTCAATCAAAGTCAGCCCAAAATGGGATATCAAGAGCTATCAAAAATGACAGTGGCCATTGCTGGATGCATTCCTTTAGCCATAGAAGTTTTGGGTTTGCATTTTCGTTCTAGAGAAAGAGAATATTGGGAAAGTGAGCTTCGCAAACTCAAGGAGGATTCCCTTCAAGAAATTCATGACACATTGAAGATAAGTTATGATGGATTACATGATATGGATAGGGAAATATTTTTGGACATTGCATTTTTTTTCGTGGGAGAACAAAAAGGTGAAATTATTCGTGGGCTAGAGGCTTGTGGTTTCGAAGCGGTTAGTGGAATACAAAATCTTATAGATAGAGCTCTCATAAAGTCTCGGCATGGCTATATTGTGATGCATGATTTGATACGAGATATGGCAAAAAAAATTGTTCGCAAGGATCCAAAAAAAATATGCAGCCGATTAAATGATGTAAATGAGCTATGGGGAATGTTGGAAAGTAACATGGTAAGGAAATGATACATCAATTTATTTTTTTATTTTTTTACAGTTTATTAAAAAATTAATATTGTTTTTATTTTACTTTTGTTAGGGAACTGATAAAATTGAAGGCATTATGTTGAATAGAGGTGAAAGAAAATGTCTACAATTGAAACGTGACAGCTTTGTAAAGATGACAAATTTAAGAATCATCAAATTGTTGGCTCTTACAGAGCTTCCACCTGATCTTGCTCCTTTTCCTAATAAATTAAGTTATCTTTGTTGGTATGAATATCCATTAGAGCATCTGCCATCAGACTCTAATTTTAAGAACCTCGTTGAACTTAACATGGAAGACAGCAAAGTTAAAAAGCTTTGGCATGGAAAACAGGTACTTATATTCTAATGTGTATTTTACATATCTTCATTCCAATGAAATTTATTAGGGTCTTTTTGGTGTGGGTAATTTTTTGTCCTTTTTCATTGTGACCATCGTAGGATCTTGCAAATTTGAAGAAAGTAAATTTGAGTTGTTCCAAGCAATTGATGGAGTTGCCTGACTTCTCCATGGCACGCAAGCTTGAAATTGTAGATCTCGGTTTTTGTATAAACTTGAGGAGTGTTCACCCATCTATTTTATCTCTTCACACTATTGTTGAGATGGATTTATTTCATTGCAAAAAATTAGAGAGTCTTGAGAGTGATACTCATTTAGAATCTCTCTCAAAACTTGTTTTGAAGGGTTGTGGTAGCCTCAAGAGATTCTGTTTGTCTTCAAAGAAATTGAGAGAAATAGATCTTTTAGACTGTACAGTTGAAGCATTGAATTTTTCAAAGGGACACTGCACAGAACTCAGAATGCTTAGTGTTGATGGTGATACATTGAGTAGCCTCCAATTAGATGGCCTTTGTTGCTCGAAAAATCTTGAGTTGTTTGAAGTTACTAAATTTAAGCGAGTAATTGACGCAAAGGTGTTGCACTCCCTTTTTTGTGCTTGGAATAATTTAGAATATCTATGTTTGGATGGGTGGAGTTACTTGAGGGAAATCCCTGACGGTATCAAGTGCTTAACAAGTTTAGAAACTTTGTCATTGAATGACTCTAGCGTTGAGATATTGCCAGCTTTGAACGATCTTATAAACTTGAAACACATTTACCTGAGAAGCAGCAAAATGCTTAAGTCAATACTTGGACTTCCTCCATTTCTTAAAGAATTAGATGCCAGTGAATGTACTTCATTGGAGACTATATGCCCTGGCCCTCTACTTCAAAATCTGTGTGGTTTAAATTTCTTTAATTGTGTAAAGTTGGATGAGTCCTCGCTTGGCTTTGTTGAGAATCTAACGAATTCCTCATTGACTTCACCCTATCGCGATGAGGATTATTATTGTTATCGTGATGATTGTCTTTATGGTACAGTATGTTACCCAGGAAGCAGAGTTCCAGAGTGGATGAAATATAAACAAATGATAGAGGCATCTAGAGCTATTGAATTCACTTGCAATCCTACAAGATTGGACGGCATAGTGCTTTGCTGCATTGCACCTGGTCATCTCATCTCAAATGGATTAATTGGATTTTGTGGTATCTCTTATGATGATAACAACGAATGCTTTGATAAAGATATATGTTATCTTGGGGGCAAATATAATAAATCAAATTCAGATCATGTTCTTTTACGGTTCATGGAAAGCTCCTTATTTAATACTGGCTCAAGTAATGATGCTAAGATTTCATGTGAATTCTATCTAAATTGTTGCAATGAATCTTTTGAGCCAGAACTCCCTGTAGAAGCATGTGGTGTGCACCCACTATATTATCCGGAGATGGAGTCGGCCTATAAAAGAAAGAGGGTTGCAGATATTTGAGTTGAAGATCAACTATCTCTCGCAAAGCAACTTAACAACTCTGGCATCTCTCAACCAACTCCCCTATGTTTGGCCATTACTAAATCCAGGAAGGCTCATGATCACTTCGTCTACCACCCCTTGCAACTCAAATTTCTATGCATAATGAATTAAAAAGAAGTCTCATTACTTCGCTTCTTTTATATTTTTTGAAAGGTATAATCTCTCACTTCTTTTCTTATCATTAATTACAAACTAAACATTAGCGTACAAATGGACCTACCTTTCTATCATATGACATGATTTATGCATTGTTTCTTAAATGTTAAAAATTTGGTTGCAAATTTTAAGGAACAAAGCAGTTGGTACGTAATATATAATTTTAGTGTTGTGTTGCATATTTTCTTTTAGATTGTAGATTTGGGAAATATGTCTTAATTCATGTTACGACATTGAATTTGTGGTTCTGATTGGTTTGCAATGTAGTATAGATTTTGCTGATTATTATTGCACTACTCACTACTTATGTTGGCTGTCATTTTTTATGTTCTTAAATATGTTACCCAATTCAAATTTCTAAAAAAAATACAAAAGGCAAGCAAACCTACGTGTGGCCCAAAATTGAAGATGTAATGAATTAATTGATGTTTGAATTTGACGTGAGCAATGATAAATTTTGCTATCTGAAAAAAGACAACATTCTTTCTTTTAAAAAAATGGTTACTTATATATATATATATATAATTGATTAATATGCTTTAATCTCTTGCTCGCTATTTTTTCTTTTCTAAGAGTTAGATGCTTAGCTTTTTTTTTTTTTTGAAAGCATTGGCATCAATTACGAAATTTCTTAAGAAAGAAGTTGGGTGCTATCAGTCAACTAGTGGTAAATATTGTTCGCATATGTAAATTATATCACATACGGTTTGTACTATTCCTTTTTAGGCGTGTGACTTCTATTCACAAATTTTCACTTAATACATATAAAAAAAGTCAATGATTTCAACCATTTTGTTGATACTAAGAGTTTTTATTTTGTGTTGGAATGGAAAAATTAAAATGAAGCATGTGAAAAGGTAAAATCTTCATTTTTTAGTATACAATTACCATCTTACCCTTATTTCTTTCGAAACAAGAATCAGGCTTACAATCAGAATTTGAATTCTCTCAACTCTGCAACTCTCACTCATTCGGCATCACTTTGGTCCTTATCATCACTATGGTTGTCGATACACATGTTGTTATGTAATGTTCAGCATCCCCATTTCTTCATGACATAAATGGAGGACTCTTGGAAGTTGGCACCAATGATAGATTCTTGAACCTATGAATGCCTCAATTCAAGAACGTGGGTCTTGATCTAAGGTCTCCATCAGGTTTGTGGTCTTCATGTCCATACTATTTCAAACTTCTTTCTCCATCTTTATCTATTTGGGTAGTATCATTATTTTTGCTACCACTCTTTCAGGATATTGAGAAAATTGGGGGAAAATGGTACATCTTTGACTACTAGATTCTAGTTGGGATTTCTTTTCTTGTTCATATACGAAATCGAGTTTGCTTTTGTGATAGAGGTCATAATATGAAGACTTGGATTTGGCTGACATTTTCTATTTTTTTAGTTTATGGTCTTGTATGAAAATTTGTTCTGTAAAATGGAGATGTCTGTCTTAGTTTATGGTCTATTCTGTGGTATAGGTTTTGAGCTCGAGTGGGTTTACCTATTTCCTAAAGAAAAAATCTCTCAAGTTAGAGCTCCCATTTTTACAATTATGTTGTTGGTGGTTGTTACAGTAAAGTTATGTTACTCGATCGTTTGTTTTATACTTCCCAATTCTGAAAATTTCTATTATGCAACAATGATCGATAACTCTCCAATTTTTAATATAATTGAGATATATTTCGAATATATTTATACATTTATTATTATAATTTTAGAAGATTCTATATTTAAAATAGTCAATATATCAAGTGGTAGATTATTTTAGGTATTTATCTTAATGATATTAAATGTGAATAATTTAAAGTTTTTAAGAAGAAAAAGATTTGGATTTTATTTTATTTTCTTCTATATTTCTATATTTGATTATTTTATATAGGACGGAGAGAAAGAGGATATCTTGGTTTTAGTTAAACGTTTTGTTTTGTTTTATCTTAATTTAATCCTTTTATCTTGGCAAAGGGGTGCTTGGAGAAAATGGCTGATTGGGAGAGAGAGAGCGGGTGGACCATCATGAGAGCTGAGAGTCAGAAAAAGCGAGAACTCCTCTTCATCAATGGCTTCACTTTTCTTCTTCTTTCTTTACTTTTTTATTGTTTTCTTGAATCAAAATACTATTATTGAAATGAATTTGATTAAAGTTATCTGTAGCTAATTTTCTTTATTTTTAGAGTAGCCATCAACTTATTTAAGGATTTGAACATGTTTGGATCAATCAATTATGTTTAATTTTAATTTTGTTTATTCATTTTAAATTTATTGTATGCTTAGTGTCTAATCAAAATTAACTATGAATTTAGGGAACTTATATTAACTTAGAGAAAGGAATCTTAATTGAACATTTAGACTGAATAATGTGATATTATAATTTATTCTAATTCACCATCAAGATAGGAATATACCTATTTGACGTATATAACCATACTATAGTAAAATTGATCCCTTTAATGCCTCTTGAATAATTATATTTTTTATGTCTTTCTTAAATAATTATGTTAGGAACGGTAGTTTTAATTTGACAGAGGTTATGTGTGATAGTCTTAATTTGACAACTTAAAAACGCCTAAATTGACAATTTAATGTGCTAAGTATTGACAAGTTAAAACTCCTTGGAGATGCGAGTGCTTCCAACCCAGAGCTTGTATAAAATACAATGAAGATGGAAAGACATTTTTACCCTTATCACTCTCCATTATTGTGAAGTAAGTATGCATTTTTATGTTGATGTTCTTTTATGACATGTTAATCCTATTTAGTACCAAATATTGATTTGTGATCCTCTAGTCAGTACCATTTCCAACTTCTTCCTCCATCTCTATCTGTTTAGGCACCACCACCACCGCTACCGCCGCTAATGCTGCTGGGTTAAGATGCAAAATTGCATATAAATCAAAGGAAAAGCTAACGTTTGTTATCTTTAAGTTAAAGCTAACGTCCATTAATACAATAAGAAATTATCTAAATATCCCTAATTCATAAAAAAATGGCAAGCAGAAAGAGAGTTGTTCATTGGCTCTGTTCATCATCTTTGAAGGGTAAATAAAATGGATGGTTTAGAAAAGACGGGAGAATGATATGCCGAGTATTATTCATTTATACTTATCATGCCAGTGCTGTGAAGAGAGAGAGAGATCAGGAAAATATTACGAAGATCCTGTTACATATTTACAAGTTATATGCATAGCACTGCGGTCATAACAATAACAAAAAAAGGGGAGATCTATATAAAATGCACAAATCTTAATTTATATTTACACTTTCATCAAATTTCTAATAAGGCCTATGTTAAAATAGGATTTGACCAAGAGGGGGTGAATTGGTCTAATAAAATTTTCACACAAATTAAAACTTCACAGAAACGAAGAGTAAAGATACTGAAGAAAAGGAAAATATGAACACGAAGGGCTTATACTGGTTCGGTCTCCTTGACCTACGTCCAGTCCTCAGGGCACTCCCGAGATTTCCAAATTCACTATCAGCAATAAATAAGGCTTCACAAGCCTTTACAATCTGGGAATCACTCCCCCTTTCTCTTTTCAATAAAACAGAGTATGGCACTCTCTGTTTCCTATCTCACGTTCACCCAACCTTACTCAAGGCCCTTTCCTTGAGAATCTCACAAATTTACAAAGTGTTTCTGCCTTAAATATCTCTCTCAAA
>JANTPZ010122886.1:0-10091 GCA_025593235.1 Vachellia pachyceras | reverse complement strand
CCGAAAACTCCTGAAAACGAGCAATTTTGGAATAAATCATTTTTAGGGCCTTATAATTTTCTACATTTTTCATTGATATTCTAGCCCTTCATATTTCCCCAAAATACCTTCTAAATTGTCCCAAATTAATTTTTGTAATAAATTGTATTTTTGGGGATTTTTCGGGCATTTTTCCTTATTTTCAGGAAAATCGCCTTAATCGTACTTTGGGCAATAATTTTGTAAAATACTATAAATTCCACTGAACTTCCATAAACTCTGCTTATGGTCTTAGGGAACTCCTGATACCTTAAATAAATATTTTCAACCTTAAATCTTTAAAATTTCATAATTCCTTATCCAGACCAAATTTCAACAATCGGTTGAATTTCTGGTAATCAGTGAGTTTTGCTCTATTTCTTGGGCATTTGTGACTTTTTCTGATTTTTGGTCAACTGTTTGACTTTTTGACTTTGACTTTGACTTGATCAAATGACCAAAATGCCCTTCCACTTTCTCTTAAGACCAAAATGCCCTTTCACAGTCTAACTTTTCATAAATTCCTATTTTGCCCTTGACCTTTTGGCCCTTGATCCTTTGGTTTCTGATTCCTGGGGCAACTTCCCAGGAGGTCACCCATCCTGGAATTGCTCCTAGGGTGAGCACGCTTAACTTTCATATTCCTACCAACTTCCATCCACCGGGCCAATTCTGATTCTGCGACTTTCGGCCTATAACTTTATTCCATTTATGAACTATCTATTCTTGAATTCCGTTTCGTATTCTTTTCAACAGATTAGCATTTATATCAGTTAGCAGAAAAATTATGGATATTACACTAAACATAAAATTTTTCCATTCTCCCAAAAGTCATTTTCAAAAGTCATTTTTCCCAACGGTCGTTCTCCCAACGTGCTCTCCAAACAGAGCCCTTATTTATCTAAAGAACAAGAAAATGAAGCTATAAAGTGCTTGAATTCAACTAATGATGGTGAGTGGTTAGATGAAGATTTCGTCGTTGATTCCTTCACTAATTCTATTGCTAATTAAGAATAGAAAATTGCATCGCTAAAATTAACGAGGAAAAATTTCATCTCTAAATTTAGCGACCCTCATTTTAGCGACGGACATTTTCCGTTACTAAATCCATTTTAACGACAGAAATTATCCACTTAGCGATGAATTTTTCCATTGCTAAAAGAAGATCCTCTTGGCTTAACTATTAGTCCAAGATCATATTAATCGGACCTTCACTTGGACCCCCCGCAATCTCAAATAATGTAAGGCTCTTCTTTTGATACACCCACACACTATTTACAACAAAATCAAGCTTAAAACACTTCGATATTTGGAAGCTAAAAGTACTCCATGGGTAAAAAAAAATTTCAAGTCATATTCTATCCAAGAGCATCCATCCTAAACCCCTCTTCAAAACTTATCCTTTTCAGCTCAAAGTTGCAAATTATATGCATATTTCATGACACTGGCCATAGCTCAACATTGTTTGCTGCATTCAACAACACAATGAGGTGACCTCAATTCAAAATTTATAATTAATTCCACACATCTCCTAAAATTATAACTCAGTTCTTTTAGAAAGTGAGATGTCTACTTTCTTAAAAAAAAGAATCTCTAAAAAATAATATCATTTAGCCTTATAAAATTACAAATGCCCAAAACTCTTCAAAATGTCTATATATAGTAAAGTGGCCCAAATTCAAAAGTTCATAATTAATTTGATGAATAACTAAAAATTACAAATTAGGGCTATTGGGAAATTTTGAGATATCTAGCCTCTAATGCAAAAAGAATCACTTAAAAATATTATCATTTGACCCTTTAAAGTTCTCAAATTTTAAGACTATTAAAGAAAGTCAAAAGATATGGTTTTCAATCATCATCCTTATTGCCTCAACTCCTTAGTTTACCTCAATCAACAATATTAACCTATAGCCCTTGTTTGGTATGTAACATTGAATATTCATTGATTAGGATGGGGATTGAGATTGGGAGCAAGAGTGGGATTGGGGATTTATGGTATGCAGTAATGTTTGGAGGACTACTTAAATTGATTATAAGACATAATTAAACATAAATTTTAAAAAGACTATAATTTGCCTTATAATAATTTAAAAGATATTCTAACAAAAGTTTTGGCTTATTCTCATTGGTAAAGCCTCTGTCTCTCCTTCATAGATTCTCTCACTGACATTTCATATAAAATATAAAAGACTATAATGTCTTTTATGAATAGTTCATTGAATTATTTCAAATTCTCAAAAAAAAAACAAATCTCCCAGCAAGCTACATATGCAACAGTGCAAACACTGATTTTTCACACTTGTTCAACATAACACACGGGTCATTCTTTTTGTGTGTACATGCATGCAGAAGCATATAGTTCTGATAATATAACATTATGGGGAGACTAATTAGGTGTCAAGTGTATACATCGCACATAAATAATGGACTTTTGCTAAGCACAGTTCATTTGGTTTATTCACATCACAATAAGATTGAAATGCTTGTTAAATAATATTAAACATTGAAATTGTTATATATCTATATAATGTTTGTTCTTATCGTAATGATGTTTATAGATACTACTGGCAAACAATGACTCATCAAGTCAAACCCACTTAATTTTCAACAAGACTATAATAACTCTTCATCCTTCGTGAACAACAATAATACTAGCAAGTTCATCGTATATAGAGACATGAATCAGATCTTGAATGTTGATTAGTTGTTTCATAATCTCAAATGTTGCAAGGAATCTAGAAGGTCCTTCCTTCTCAATTCACTTAATTTATTAAGAATTAAATAATACAAAAAGTAGATTTGAGGGAAAACAAGCCTGTGACAATAGCTCAAAAATAAAATCTCTGCTAGATTGAAAAAAAAATACCTAATTGTTATAAATATATTACAAGAGTGGACGTCCACAGACTCTTGACTTGCTAAGACATAAATAATATACATGAATTATTGTTGAGAAACTAAAGAGGTATTTAATGTACAAAGGGTCACAATGTATGTACAAAGGTTTACAATGTACATTCATCTATATTGATTATACTATTCATTGCTTATGACCTTTGGAGGTCACACTTAGATGCCTATAAATAGGGCTTTATACTACACATCCAAAAAGTGAAAATAATTCCTCTCAAATTTTCTCTTCTCTTTCTCTTTGTTTATTTATATTTAATTTACAACACGTTATCAGCACGAAAGTTCTATCGAAGGTATGATTCCCTCAGAGTTATCTTAGCAACTTCTTCTATTTTCTTTTATCATATCTTTTCAATCAATCTGGGATAATCTGAACCACAATATGAAATTGTAATAACTCTTTTACTGATTGCTTTAAACATTGGGTTTCATGGCTAAGATTTGAGATTGTTAGTATTTGTTATTTTAAACTCTTTTACAAGTTTTTATACGGTATGGATATTGTCATTTTATCTTGAATCCATATATATTAACTAAACTATATTATTCAGTTTTGTAAATTCACTTTCTAGAATTAATTTTAACTCTTGTTAATGTTTTAGATTGTATAATGTCAGATCTTATCAAATTAGAATTTGAAGCCCTTAACATATCTGGCAAAAAATGTTTATTATGGATATTGGATGTTGAAATCCATTTGAATGCTAAGGGTCTTGGAAATATTATTTTGCCAGAAAATGTTGTGTCTAATCACGACGAGGCAAAAGCAATGATCTTCCTTCGTCATTATATGCAGAAAATGTTATTCTGCATCTCTTGCTGCATCGGGGCTAGGTGATCCAATTCATAAGCCTCTCTGGATCCCCACTAGAAGAAATTACTATCCTTGTAAAGCTGTGTTCTCATAGTCCATTGGTGTTCGCGTTCAATATATGTTTTAAGGAAACCATCCTATCAATTGCATCACTTCCATAGGTTCCTATGCTGGCTCTCTAATCCGTATATGGATTTTCAAGTTGCTCCGACACCTTATTCGAACCTTGGGCTAACTCCATAGCATTAGACCCCATCTCTGAGGGTTCCTTCTTTGGGATGCTTTCCTTTGCTAGTCTAACTGTACATAAGGGTATAGCTGCGATTGGTTCTGCCGACCAATACTCCTTGATCATCCAGTTCTCTACTGGAAGCTTTCCATCTAACATATCTACCTTAGCTTGTGGATTGTCTTCCTCTGTCATAGGTGACTCTATCTTGGGATCTGAATCTTCCTCTAAACTATCATCGAAGATCTCCCCTTGATTGACAAACGGCTTTGAGTGCACATTTACTTCCGAATATACGCATCATAATCTTTATCCTCAGGGTCAGAGAATAGGGATTGTGTAACCTCAAAGCTTTTACTATTCATGATTATTTATTCACATACGTCCATATCAACATAAATAGATCAAAAGCTAATTCAACTTAAGCCATAACTCAATCAATGCACTCAACATACTTCAAACATCAATTTATGTTGTAATGCAATAACAATGCATAATTAGCACCACTGTGGGTCCATGATTATCTTCGCTACATCAATGCAAAATGGGTGCCCAAAAACTTTGCTCTAATAGCCCAAATGTAACACTTCTTATTTTCCACCTATTTGCTCATATTAGATCACTTTAGAACCACCATTGCGCTTTGGTGGACTCAAATTGGCCTTTTCAGGGAACTTGAAATTTTTCTTTTTCTTCAAAAACGTTGTTACTGTTCACTGGCCCATTTTTCAGATTTCTGGCCCAACTTTGAAAAATCATAATTAATTCTAGAAAAATTGAAATTGAGTGGTTCCAATTTATAAATTTATCTGATTAAGTGATCTATAGGGGGAAAATACTCATTGGTTCCAATCCTTTCCCATTAGTTTATTCCGTCAAGTTGGTAACTCAATTGGTTACTTCCAGTTTTTCCCAGATTTTCCCCTTAAATTTCAAAAATCATATCTCTTAATATACACATCCAAATTTTGCAAACTTTATATCAATTTAAAGCTAAGGATGTGTAGTTTTTAACTGGAAATTTTCAGCTCAATTGGATCTCATTTGCTATTTTTCATTGCCACATGAAACTGGTTAGTTTTTCAGGGCCTTTGGTACCCTTTAGCTTTAAAAACCAACTTTTCTTAAAATTTACCAAAACCTCTTTTTGGTTCATTTACCCCCATCTTCCATGCATGATCAACTCCTTACCATTCTTTAGCACCTTTAGCCCATTTTTTTTGCATGCATCAACACATATTTACATACCACTTCATGTAGAGGTTTAGGGGATTCAATCATAACAACTTCAAATAGAGTTTATCAACTCATATACTTATACAAAAATCATACAAGCAAGAACAACATATTCATGCATCTATAACCTTTTCCTTACCCTTGCTTGAGCTTCCACCTACATGGTTAGTTGGGGGGATGAGATTTGGGAATCCCAATAGCAAAACTACATAATCCAAAATATTGTGAATGTGTATAGCATAACTTTAAAGCAAGTGTATGATCATACATATATGTGACATAACAAAAAACACTTTAACATGCATATGGCCATAGCACAAAAGTCACATTTCATACACAAATCATCCACTTAATCATCATAAAAGTTCATGCAACATTCACAACTCATTTTCACAAACTTAAGAGAAAGATTAGTAGTCTTGCTACCTTTAGTTAGCTTTCCCTTTTTACTTAAACTCCAAAGTTCTCTTGGATCCCTTCCAAGTGTGCTCTTGAGGGTCTCAAATCTCTAAAGATCATGGAATAATATTCATATGAACATGCAACCATCAAGATGCCATAAAACTTGTAAGAACGCACTAAACCCCCTTTTTGGTTTTTAAGAGTCCTACAAGTTCAAGACTTGGTTTTTATGATTCCTTAAATTTCTAAAATCCATCTCTTACCTTTACCCTACACAAAACATCATTTTAAAGCCAATGGAACCATCAAAACGCCTAAAATCACAGCCCTTCTATTTTTTCTGAGCTTGGCCGAAAAACAGCAACAAAAAGGGAAAATGGGTTTTTCAAACTTTGTTCATGTAACCATGTGTTTTCTTGCTTCCAAAACCCCTTTTCCTAACATTGATCAACTCAAATACACCTCCCCTTAGGCCAAATGAAATTTGAGCAGCACCTCCCCATAATCTTGAGTTTCCCATAATTTTTACAATAACTCAAAACAACCATCAACAACCAACAAACTATCTTTTACCACTCAAGAAAGAACTTGCAACCATTTACCACTTTTAAAACCTTCTCTTTTCCATTTTCAACTCTTGAAATCCTAGCCATCATCTTCCAAAAGAGAGTCTCATTCATGAAACCAAACCAAGAAGAAGGTAGTAGAAGGTTGCTAGCTTGAGAAAAGATGAAGATTGGAGAGCTTAAGTGGTTACCTTGTGTGGTGAGAGGCTTCTTCTTCCTCTTCCACTTGAAGAGGGCGTGATTTTGGCTAGAGAGAGGGGAGAGAAAAATCTGCCCAAGGAGAGAGGGAGGGAGGTCGGATTTTTTAGGGAGATTAATTTGCTTCTTGAAATAATGTGTGGAGGAGATTAAGTCTTGGGCACCAAGTTTGATAATACTTGGTGGAGGTTGTGCCACATGTCCTCTTTGTATTTGCTTAGGAGAAATTGATTTCAGACTTCCCTTGCTAGCCTGGTTGGGCTAACTGGGCCTCTGCCCGTCCAGTTACTTGATCCAGTGGCACACATTTCCATAAAGTAACCTTTACCCGGTAACTATCTTTTTACTTTTCCGAAGACTTTCTCTTTCATGTGGCGCCATTCCCTAGGCCTCCTTGCCTAGGTGGCATCATGTCCTAGCCCAAAGCATCCCCGGGTTTTCCTCGTAACTCGTCAGGATTCCTCGATTTGCATGCAACACCGTAAAACGGGCTTCCGGCGGCCAATTTGACTTAAGGGCATGGAAAAATTCTATATTTTTCCCTGATACTCCAGCCCTTTTCTGTTCCTCAAAATTCTTCCTGGATTTTCCGTAATTAATTTTCTAAGCAAATAATTGTTCAGGGCTTTTAGGCACTGTTGTTCTTTGTACTTTGAAACTGCCCGCACTGGATACCGGGTAATAATTTTATTAAATATTTTAGGACCCAACTAAACTTTTCTCAATTTGGGTCTCCGGCGTTTGAAAACTCCTGCTACCTCAAATAATTAATTCTCAGTCGTCCTTAACTCCAAAATCTTTTAATTACGACAATGCCATTGCATTGTCTTACTTTCCACATATTTATGAAATTGCCACTACCTTTCTTACCTCTTCCTTAATTACCAAAATGCCATCATTTTTTCTACTTTTTCTTAATTCCAACCTTACCCTTGGTTGACTTTGACACTTTTTGGTCAACTTTGACTTTTTGGCTGACTTTTGACCAAATTACCAAAATGTCCTTATTATTTTATGACATTTTATGCCCTAGGCCTTTTTAATCAGAATGACCATTTTACCCTTGTCATTTGTGCCAAATGACCATTTTGCCCTTTGGTCATTTTTACTTAAAATTCTCAAGACTAGGGACTTAGTCAATTATGATTCTTCTTGTCTATAGGCATTTTCTTATCTATGGGCCTTAAATCATCTCATAATTTATCGGTTTGGCCTTTATTTCCGTTCACAAAATTTGGGATATTACAGTGAGCCTCTCACATTCTCAAAACAGATACAGGAATATATTTGTGGGACGGTGAACCCACATGGTTTTAATTGATGCATCAACTAAATGGTCTCACATTTATTTTTTATCTTCTTGCAACCTGAAGTTTGCAAGATTCTTTACTCAACGAATATGGTTAAGAGTATATTATCCTAATTATTCGATTAAAAATGCTATAGTGCTAATGAATTTACTTCACTATCCTTAATGAGGATTGCACGTCCCTTGAAATTGATTTAAACATCTTGAATTTTATGTTCATCGCAAAATAGACTAGCAGAATGATTGGTTAAATGGTTGCAACCTTTTCACATGAGATATAATCTCCCATATTCTGCTTAGGAACTAGTCATTTTGCTTGAAGCAGCATTTATTCGCATAAGGCCTAAAAGTTATCATAAGATATCTCCTTTACAATTGGTTTATGGTCAAGAACCAAATATTTCCCATCTCAAAATTTTTGGTTGTGCTGTGTATGTTCCCAATGCTCCACCACAACGCACAAAGATGGGTCCTCAAAGGAAATTGGGAATCTATGTAGGCTTTGAATCTCATTCAATAATTAAGTACATCGAACCATTAACTGGATATTCATTTAAAGCACGGTATGCCGATTGTCATTTTGATGAGATACCTTTCCCACCATTTGGGGGAGAAAATAAGCATCTGGATAAAACTAAAGATAAGGAAAAACAAATTATATGGAATACCTTGTTACTTGCTCATCTAGATCCTTGAACAAAACAATGTGAGTAAGAAGTTCGAAAAAAATAATTCATTTGCAAAATCTTGCAATTAATATGCCAGATGCATTTACTGATGCAAAAAGGATAACTAGGTCTCATATTCCAGTTGAGAATACTCATATTAGAATTGATGTCCCAACAGGACAAGTGGTAAGTGCACATGAAAATATACAACATTGTAAACCACATGGTTCTAAAGATAAAAATCCTTGAAAAAGGAAAGGATTAAATAGTAAAGATGGTCAATGTAAAGAGGATACCATTGATAAATCTATTATAGAGGCCTGTGGTAAAACTAATCAAATGACCTCTAAAGAGGTCCAGGTACCTGATAATAATGATGAGATCTCAATAAATTATGTCACTACGGGCAAGATATGGAACCGGAAAGATATTGTCGTCAACAATACATTTTCATGTAATATTGCTATTGAAACAATAAATGAAGATCTTGAACCTAAATCTGTCAGAGAATGTCGACATAGACAAGATTGGCCAAAATGGAAAGAAGCAATTCAATTGGAATTGAATTCGCTATCTAAATGTCAAGTTTTTGGACATGTTGTCCAAATACCTACAGGAGTGAAGCCTGCAGGTATAGATGGGTTTTTTGCGAAAAAGAAATGAGAAAAATGAAGTCGTGAGGTATAAAGCACGACTCGTAGCACAAAGTTTTTCACAAAAATCAGGAATAGATTATAAGGAGACATATTGTCCCGTAATGGATGCAATTACTTTCAAATATTTAATTAGTCTAACAATGCATCAAAAACTTGACATGCATTAGTGGATGTTGTTACAGCATACCTATATGGATCATTGGATAGTGAAATTTATATGAAAATTCTTAAAGGCTTCAAATTGACAAAAGGCTATGAAGATTCACATGAAAATTATGCAATACGTATGCAAAAGTCCCTGTATGGGTTGAAATAGTCTAGACGAATGTTGTATATTCGTCTCAGTGACTATTTGATAAAAGAATGATATCAAAACGATTCATTATGCCCTTCTTTCTTTACTAAAAGGGATGGATAGGATTTTGCCATAATTGCTGTTTATGTTGATGACTTGAACATTATTGGCACTCCTACAGAGCTTTAAAAAGCAATTGATTGTTTGAAGAAAGAATTTGAAATGAAAGATCTCGAAAAGATAAAATTTTGTCTTAGTTTACAAATCGAGCATTTAACCAATGGCATATTTCTTCATCAATCAAATTATGTTGATAAAATTTTAAAACAATTTTATATGGATAGTGTATCAATGAATGATGTACTCTTTTCTTTAACTAGGTTTTGTCCTACTGGGGTTTTCTAGTTAAAGTTTTTATTGAGGCACATTCATAATGGACGTCCAAGGGGGAGTGTTGTAAATATATTACAAAAGTGGATGTCCATAGTGTAACACCTCTTCTTTATCCCTCTTAGCTTCCATTTAAATGATTTGGAACCAATTCATGGCCTCAAGTAACTCAAATTGTCAAGAGGAACTAAATGAAAACTTTCATTTTTATGTTACTATTCACAGCTTTTTGGGCCAACTTTGAAAATTCATAATTAATTCTAGAAAAATCGAAATTGAGTGGTTCCAACTTCTGTTTGAAGCTTACAAATTCCTTTATGAGGGAAAAATACTAATTTGAACAGTAACTGGTCCAATTGGTACAGGTTCTTTCGTGAAAATGTACTGTTCATAT
>JANTPZ010122885.1:0-10736 GCA_025593235.1 Vachellia pachyceras | reverse complement strand
TGTAACTTGTGTAGTTGAAAAGCCATGATTCCATGAATGGATGAGCCGCTTGAAGAATATAATGCGAGGACGACGAGGTTTCAATAACTTGACTGTGGTATAATAATTAATTTCTTACACATTATTGTCAGGAGACATTAAAACGTAAATATTTAAAGTTAGTTAATTAAACAGGTAAATGGACTTGTATGCATTGCCATGCATAAGTGCAATGTTTTTCTTTTATTCGGCATGCAAATTAGATAGCAGCCTTTAACATCATCATATGGTTCCAAAGTTGGTTACCAAATACACGTAATATGTGAATACCTACCTAATCACGACACTTTTTATTGGGGGAAATCACACTTTGTGACCAACAAGTGGAAAGATGGTAACGTTTTAATAAGACCCCATGATTCTAAAATATTAGCTAAGGATTTTGATCATTTATTGGCATCTATGAAAATATAACTTTGCCCAGAATCACCCTGCTTACATGAAAAGAAGATGGAAATGTTTTCAATATTGAATCTGAAACTTACTACCATTGGCGGATTCAGAACTCTAACTTAGGCTCTGCTTTGATGGAGAGAAAAGTTGAGAGGAAAGAAAATGGGGAGGAGAGAAAATGTTATCACATCTCATACTTGGATGAATAAGAGAAAACATAGAGGAAAGAAAATGGGCAATTGAATAAAAGACTAAAATACCCTAAAAAGTTGGTTGCCGTGAGTATCTTCATCGCCTTCTTTATCTTCCTCCCATCCTCAACCTGTGTGGAATTCTGCATCCCGAACAGGTCTTTGCTATGACGAACATGAAGAACGACATCGCGAAGAAACCGATCATCTGCTGGATCCTGAAACGGCCAAGCTTTTCGATGAAAGCGACGGTGAACCAGTACCCCGGGAACGTCCCAAGCAAGGCGATCACGAACAGGCACGTCGGACAGATATGGAGAGGGAGTCGAGGAAGAGTAGATGGCGCCGATGGAAGTCAAAAAAGAGAGGAAAATACGGGGCAGTGGTGGGAACAAAATTTTCTTCCCATTTTCTCTCATGTGTTGAGAGAAAAGTTGGAGAGAAAATGGGGCGTGGGACCCATTCCATTTTCTCTCCAACTTTTCTCTCCTCCCATATTTTCCTCTACATCCAAGCAGGGGAAAACTCATTTCTCCCTCAGTTTTCTCCTCTAGTTTTCTTTCCTCTCTGGGGGTTAGGGGTGTAAACTATTTTTTTAATGGTGGGTTCAAGATAAGTGTGATTTATTTTTAATATGTTTTGAAAAGATCAATTTGAGCAAAAATGTAGTGGGTTCAAAATTAACAAATGAGTGTGTACAAAAAAATTACATAGTGCTAATATATACCTAATTTTCTAAAAATCAAAGGGTACGGTTGAACCCCTGACATTAACGTTAGTCCACCCATGCTTACGACCCAAAAAAGATGTGGAAAAAGAAAGTTAACAAGATAAGATAAAAGCTCACTCGGAATAATTCTCAATATAGCATTCTTTCTTTTCATACTCATTATTTGAATTTGATACTTTTAAAATTGAATATTGGATATGACAAAAAAAAACACTCGGTTGAAAATCACTATATATAATCAAGTTTTTAAGGTTATGAACTTATTTTTTCCGGGATGCTCAACTCATATCAGAACAGGAGTGTTTTTGGCAAATAATTATTATTTTTTATAGTAAGGGATTGAAATGAAAAGCTTAATTGACATAATTAAAAAAATTGAAGACTTTTAAAATGTTAGGGGTATCCTTTTTATCTCTTACCAAGATGCAGTTTACCCACTTTTCTTGTTTTGGTTTGGCCCCTTTCTGGTATGAAATCAGCAAGACATGATATAAAAATTTGAATTGGTTAGAGAAAGTAATAAATGGGTTAAATTTAAGGATGGAGTTGGCCAGCCAGCCAGCCAGCCAGCGAGGAAGCGTCGAGCAGGTTGAAATTTGAAAGTCAAATAATGGGAAGCGCGTAGTTAAGCATTATCTCGTGGCACCTACCACGTGAGTGCTCACGAGCCATCACATATTGGAGAGAGAGAGGGGGGGGTTTGTGGACGCCCACCACTACTCACCCACTGCTCATTTTGTTAATTTAGACATGTTTTTCGATTCAAGGGAGATGTTCGATTGTCAAGGAATGTCATTTTGTTGTGGTTTCAGTTATGGTATTTGGGGAGTCATCACTACAGCTTAGTGAAGTTGGATTGACATACATGTATGACCAGAACTAAAGTGCTTGCTTGACATACTCTAGTACCCGCAGGGATAGGCCCCAGTGGATTATGAGTTAGGTGTCATGCCCTTGGATCGTGGGTGAGCCCAACCCCTTTCCTAAAATTTGTGTTCCAAAAATAAATGTATTGTTTCCAAAACTTATCCAAAAACATTGCTCTGATATACATATAATGGAATCAAATAAGCTCTTTATTTCTGGATTCTTAAATTTCACAAACTCATTTCTATAATTTTTTATCAAAGCAAGTATAAATTATTTATCAATAAAATTATCTTCTATCTAAGATAAAAAAAATGCATGTATACCGTTAATCAATAATGGGTGTGTCTGAGAATCCGTTGGGAGAAATGAGTTTACGGATTTTCAGAAAAATTTACGGAATCTAAGAAGAATTTATAGATTTCGAGATAGAATCTTAGTTTTTGTGTACTGTTAGAAAGAAGTTCTTCCCAAACATGCACAATAATTTCCTTGGGCACAAAAAAGGTTAATAATTTATATTGTCAATGTCATATTATATTTTATATTCCATCACTTTTTATAACAAATAAACTCACTTAAATTTTTTTCTGTTTTCTATTGTATTTTGAACTTTCTATTTTTTTTTAAAAAAATACCATTGTTATTTATAAAATGTTTTGTCCTGACTCTTAAATTTTAAAATGGCTCTCACGTATCACGTAGGACGTGGTGTTGCCGCTTTGGTCAGAGGAATGAGGTGGCACAGTGGCCGCACGAAGTGCACGCTTTCTACAAATTGATTTCGTGCCTTCGAATGGAATAATACCAGCATGCACTTATCATTTTCCATTTTTCCTGCTTTCAGCCATAAAAAATATATAGTGGCTCTGGCCTTCATAAATTTAAAAGCGAAGTTTTTTTTTTCCGTTTTAGAGTTTAAATAGTCATCTATAAATAATTTAAATTTCAGGCTAAATATTAATCCTATTTCCAATTTTTAAAATAAAACCAAATTAACACACTATTTCCCCAAACTGACTGAAACACTTTCCCTGAACTTTTTCTTTATGAGTTTGATTAAAGCAACAATTTGTCCCCTAAATCCTAATCATTAGATTGATTTAGCTTTAAATATTAAAATAAAGGTTAAAATAAACTTTTAATCTTTTATGTTTGTGTCAGGTTTCACTTTAGTCATTTAGGTTTAAAAAGTGCACTTTTAGTCCCTCAGACTTAACGCCGTTAGTTTCTCTTAACGGAAATTGCTGACTCATCAAACTTAACGTTATGATTTTAAATATTTTTTATTTTACACAATTTAAAATATTAAATTTGTTATATTATTAAATTAAAATTAAAATGTGAGTATACTTTATCAACATTTTATTACACAGTCATCAATTAAATTCAATGAGTCGGCAATTTCCGTCAAGAGAAACTAACGTCGTTAAGTTTGAGGGATTAAAAGTACACTTTTTAAACTTAAAGGACTAAAATGAAACTTGACACAAATATAAAGGATCAAAAGTATATTTTAACCTTAAAAAAATACTTGATATAAAATTCATTTAACTTTAACCCCAACCCCTTTTTTTTTCCTACTCATCACTTATCCATTTGCATTCTGCATGCCAGCTATTGCCACGAGTGCATAAATCATCATTCAACAAGGAACGCGCCGGGGGAATGCTTAGCAACACGCGTCGATGCTTCCATAAGGCATCGAATCTCACAATCTCAGACTTTTAAGCGTATGTGATAGGTCTCAAACAGATCCTCACCGTTCGTTTGACATCAAATTCAAAGCACTAGCCGTTAGATGCTTCACGCGCCAAGAAGCCAGAATTCTCTGACGTGGTCGTCGCCGTCTTTACATTGCCATTATACAGTTATAAAGTTAAAGCCAAGCACGAGGCGAGATCAACGCGGCTAAGCAATCACCGTCTTGTAAATAACTGAAACTTGGCGGTCAGTTTTCAACGTCTCTTAACATAGAAGTTAGAGCTTAGAACCACGACGTAATTTAGGCGGTTTCGTGGGCGTTCATAATGCGTCGTCTTTTGAAAACTGTTAGCGCCAATTGACGCTTTACTCACATAGGGCTAATCGCAGCCGTCGATTTCCTTGACTCGTATGCTTTAATCGACGACCACGTGGATGTGCGGGATTAACAGTCAATACCGGCGTGTGATTTTAACGTTTTTTTGTTTTAAACTGATTGGACTGGACCAAAGCCACCATATTTTGGTGTGGTCAAGAAATAAAAATCATCGCGGAAATTTCCAATTTGCAAATCGATCATCAATCAGCGAGACAAAGAACCATTTTCAATATATATATATATATATATTTATATTTATATTAGTCAAGCACTTGCCTTCACATGGCCAAATGTCACACGCTTAGAATATCGCTCTCTCAGAAATTTTTGGTAGTGCATGTTTAAATTGGAAAACAGTACAGACAAGGTAAAAAGAAGATAGCAGAGATAAAGATAAATCAATAACCCAGCACAACTTTCGCCCACGAAACACCCTCGTTCGTCCCGGTGCTTCAACTTACGAAATCTCTCGGGCGGTTTTCTCTTCTTGGACATTTTTATCAGGTAAACTTTATAGAAGGGAGATGAAAGGGGGAAATGGGTTGTGGTTTGTGGGAATTCTATTTGAAATTTTTGGTTGCGACTTGTTGTAATAATAATGATTGAATTACAGATATGGACGTTGTGGTAGCGAACGCCTTAAAATCGAGTTTGCACAGAGAATTGACATGTCTCAAATCAACCCAGCAACCCTTCGGCGAGGAAGTTTGGTGCTTGAATTCGAATAACGGTGTTGCTGGCGAGGATTTCTCAGTGGATGACCTATTCGATTTCTCTCAGACGGAACTTCAGCCTGAATATGAAGAAGACGACGAGGAAAAAGACAGCCTCTCCGGTTCTTCGTCACAAGACCGGAGCGAAGAAGACACCAATTCCAACTCCTCGTCCGCGCTCGGCGATTCTGTCTTCGTTTTTTCTAACGAACTCGCTGTTCCAGTGAGTCCTTATTCTCCATTTTTACGCTCAAAGATATAAATTTTATTTTGCTCCTTAAAATTTTAAATTTTTGTTGAAAATAACTCATTTAAAATTATTACAGGACGATGATTTGGCTGACTTAGAATGGGTTTCTCATTTCGTCGACGATTCTGTCCCGGAGCTCTCTCTTCTGTATCCCATCCGTTCCGAGGGAACGAAGACCCAGTCTGAACCGGAAAGTAGCCCGGGCTTTGCGAAAACTCCTTGTTTTCCCTTTGAATTTCCCGTCAAGGCGAGAAGCACCAAGCGTAGAAGGGCCAGGACGTTCAGCCCTTTGCTTTCCCAGCCATCTTCGCCGCCGTCTTCGTGTTCATCCGTCCTTTCCTCTTCGTTAACCCTTATCACCGTTGGCGCGGCTCCGAACACCGCCTTTGTGCCTGGCGTTACGGAACCGACCGTGAAGAAGCAGAAGAAAAGGGCGGACGCTCAAGCCGGTGGTGGTGGGTCCCAGATTCAGCGTCGGTGCACCCATTGCCAAGTGCAAAAGACCCCGCAGTGGAGAACTGGTCCGCTAGGCCCGAAAACCCTTTGTAACGCTTGTGGGGTCCGGTTCAAGTCCGGTCGGCTCTTCCCGGAGTATAGACCGGCATGTAGCCCGACATTCTCCATCGACGTTCACTCGAACAGCCATCGTAAAGTGTTAGAGATGAGAAAGAGGAAGGAGATGAGCGAGCCGGAATGTGGGTTGACCCAGACAGACTCAAACTCTTCCGAGTTGCTGAACTTCTAGATTCGGAATCATCATCCGGTCTAACCGGGTTCGGTTTTGTAAGATAGGTAATGGTTTTTGAATTAGGCTTGTAGTGTTAGGCATCAATTAGGTAGGCGGGTAACGGAAATTAGGAAAGAATTGATTGTTTGTATTCTTATTTAATTAGAATAGTTGAGGGCATCGAAATTTCTTTTCGATTACATTTTGGCCATACTTTTTAGGTTTTGTTGATATTTATCATAATATTTTTCTTTATCTCTCTCCCATTTGAATCATTCAACTTTGTTCAGCACGGATGAACTGTGCTTGCATGCCTGGTAATTGAGATGGTGAATATTCAGGATTTTAAATTTGTTTGATGGAGCGTTTGGAAAGCCCAACGCACGTTTAACATTTTTTTTGTAAAGTGGGATAATCTACTTCACATATTTACCTCAATTTACATAAAAGTATTTTTTTACTGCATTTTCAAATGACACTTTATGTGTTCGTTTTTTTCTAAAAATATCAGGTGATTTTAAAAATCTGTGTGCACAATGTGAAAAAATAAAATCCTTAGATGTAGGAAAATATTTTTGAGGTCAAACGGCCTTCAATATAGGCGCACTCTCAGCTCTTTGCTGTAGGCAACATGGTGGCAGAAGTCAAATACGGACATCGCTTTGTCGTAACTGTTGGGTGGATATTTTTTTTTTGGGGAGGACCAAAACTATTGGGTATGTATATGGAAGTCATTAGCTCCGTTTGGTAAGCCCGTTGGTACAACAGATGCGTTTACCGAGACATTTTTCCTCTCACATAAACTACCTCGGAATCTGTGTCCGTTTTTCCAACGGGCTATCCAAACAGAGCCATTCAGGTTCCTCCCTCTCCATCATCGTTGCCCCTTCTTCTTCACAACTTTTCACCTTTTAATTTTTAGATGTAATGTTTAAAAAAACCCAAGTTTCTTTTATAGGCATCAGGCCAAGCTGGTCTTTGTATAGGTCAGGCTTAGGTTGTAAAACAAGTTTGTAGCATGCCGCATACCAAAATCAGGCCAATGTGATGCATAAAGGAAATCTCTTTCACTCAAGTTTCTTAGGGCTTTTTCGTAAGAGTACGGGGACTTTTCATTATTTCTTTCTTGGACCAGAAAACCCACAAGATTTGGGCTTCTGAAGAAGTGAACTCAGATTCGATGGGATTTACAGTCCCCAGGCTTTGTACTTGTTACGGACCTATAGGCCCGTTGTATCACCTTTTGTTTTTGGGTGATAACCCCTTTTACATTTTATAATTGAGGGGATAAAACTCTCAAATCTGTGAATATTTTACGGTGCGTGGCTTTCTCCCCTTGAATCTGGTCATTCTTTGATTCTCACTCCCCTTTGCTTCTTGTATTTTTTTTTTTTGAGTGATTGCTTCTTGTATCTTTCATCTGATATAGTTCACACGTACCGTTACTGTCCGAAGCAGAGCTCAGGTTCGTTATCCTTCTTCTCTCTTTAACTTGAGATTCTGTGCTTTTGCTCTTCCTATTCTTCAGGGTTAGGGTTAATAGTGTGGTTTTGCCTCGTGCGCGCTGTAATTTCACTATTTGGACGGATTGCTTTATCATTTCTCCCACTTCCGGATATTGATGTTTATTTTTTTCAGATCCTTTCGATTAAATGTCGAATTGAAGCTGTTGTTACCTTAGCGTCCTGGCTTCGAGAGGCATTTGTGATCCAAATAGGTCTATGGATGAGATATGGCGAATTTTTATGTTTTGTCCGTAATCTGGCCTTGGTTATTGGTATTGTATGGAAGCATGAATGCCATTTTTTCCCCAGATGAAAATTTTTACAAGTGAGAAGCTTTTATTGTCTAATGGAAATATTAGTTGGTAGCCTATTTCACGTTTTGTAATCATTGTCTTAGGATACGAAGACTGGGAGTCTTACTATGCTTGTAGTTAAATGAATTGTGGAAGTTGTGATTTGATTTCACTTGCTGCATGCTTGACGCGAATTTTGTATTAGTCTTGTAACTAAGATGTTAATATTAGATTTATTGAGTTTAGTGGGAGTAAAATTCCAAGGTGCTATCTAATTCTGAAACATCGGAGAAGTTGAGTGTGATTTGCGAAATATTGATTCAGAAAAAAAAGCCTCATCAATTGATAAAGTCATCCACCTGATGCCACCTTCACTGCGAACTGCCTTACTGAGCTGAATATGTATGTTTACGGCATGAATTTAAAATATTCATTACTAACATCTGCATATAGTTGGAGTCCCCCTTTCCTTAACAATAAACGTCAAAATTGTAAGAAGCAGGTACGAAGAAATTCTTATTTTGTATATTCTTCGTGGCCTGGTATCGATACAATTTGATTGTGCCAGTGCCATAGTCAGTTTGTAACTTTCCAGTGCTTACAACTTGAAATAAAGAAAGGGGAACTTGTGTTGGATGGTGTCAGTACTCAGTAAAAGTTTTGTCGTGTGCTGTGGTGAAGGGGGGAGATGCGGTGGAGGAATCTGTAATTTGTTGAGGCAGTTCAGTAGACGGAAGGAGCTAGAGCTGGGAACATTATGAGATGGCATTTAATGTTGTTAGAATGGTAGATAAACAGCTGTATGGTTCAGTAAAAAGAAGATATACAGCTCATATAATAGTTGTAGATGAATAAACTGACATGGAAAAGGTGGTTGTTTTAGGAGAGTGAATGCTTTGAAATTATTATATTTTGGATGCTTGGATTATTATGCTAAGGTGTAAAAGCCTCCAATCATGGACAATTGGCTTTCCAAGAATTTATGTGCATTTCTCCAATGCAATTGTGAATTGTCGCTTCCACTGGCAACATTCAACTGGCTTTTGAGTTCTTGTTATGAATTTCTCCTCTTCTTAGTTGTCTTTTCCTATGATCTATCTCTTCATACCCTTGTGAGAGGAAAAATATCTCTCATGAAGCTTACCTTAGTGCCCTTTGTGTGCCATTCAGCCCAAGTACTGAAAGGTGGAGTGATATTATTCCCATTTCTTTTACCTACACTTATCTTGATTGGGGGAACGTCAGGATGTGAGCCAAGGACTAGTCCTTTTTTTTCTGGTGCGGTGTACGGTGATGTTTGATTGATGGGAGATGGATTGCTTGTTGAACATTGCATACTCTTTACTGTTGGAATTTGGGGTTTCAATGTTTGGAAGGGGAAGTAAGGGATTTGGTTTGGCTTGTGGATGATCTTGGATGTGTGGTTCTGATGTGGACAGGGAGGAGGCAGCAGGTGTTGTTGGTTGTGTTGGTAGTTTTGCTGATCATTTGTGATAGAAGTTGGGGAAGGTAAATTTTACAAATGAGTTCTGACAGCAGGAGCCGGAGCAGGAGCAGGAGTCCAATGGATCGAAAGATCCGATCTGATCGATTTTCCTTTCGTGATGCACCTTACAGGAGAGATTCACGCCAGGGTTTCAGGTTTTCTTTAGATTTAACTGTTTATTTACTGTTTCCATTTTCTACTATTTGCACTGGTTAGGGAAGCTGAAGATGATTGAAACTATGTTTTCTAAAAGGGCCTTGGATTCATATGATATCTTCTCTAATATCTAATGTTTGACCTGGTGAGGGATATCATGAATTTCGCAGTTGTTATAGCTTTCTTACGTAGACAGAATGCTGTATCTATAAGGAGTTGCATAGAATCTACGTGCAGTATATGTGGATTTATTTTATTCATGGGGAGAATTGATGCTCTGAATTGATTTTTTTTGGATATTTTGTTAATTTTGGAACTCATATAAGATGCTGGAATTTTTATTTTTATGTTATTTTGGAATAATATGTCTTCTTTCTTCCTGTGTCTATTGCTTTGACTGGTTTGAGATTTTATGAATGCGTTTTAGTAATTTTTGACTGCATAAATTCTTGGAGTCCTCCTTTTGAATTAGAATATACGAACTCTTATGGTGCAACTGTAACCCATATGTGATTTTTCTTTCAGCCGAGACAATTTGTGCAAGAATTGCAAAAGGCCTGGCCATTATGCTAGGGAATGCCCTAATGTTGCGATCTGCCACAACTGTGGCCTACCTGGGTGTGTAACTTATTCTCTGTATCTTCACTTCCCTCTGTTTTGTTTCCCATCTACCATATATAGCATTCCATTTTCCTACTGTAGTGTTTTGAATGTCGAAGCAGAAAGAACAGTTTTATTTATTTATGGTAGAGCTATGTCATTTTCATGCTATGATTGTATCTATTATCATGCCTTTTGACTTCTCTGTCTCATCTCTATTGCTTTGCTTTTAAATACTTGGTCAGTCACATTGCTTCTGAATGCACAACAAAATCGCTGTGCTGGAATTGTCGAGAACCTGGCCACATGGCCAACAACTGTCCAAATGAGGGCATTTGCCATACCTGTGGTAAAGCTGGACATCGTGCCAGAGAATGTACTGCTCCTCCATTGCCTCCAGGGGACTTGAGGTTGTGTAATAACTGTTACAAGCAGGGCCACATTGCTGCAGACTGTACAAATGAGAAGGCTTGCAACAACTGTAGGAAGACTGGCCACCTGGCACGTGATTGTCCAAATGACCCCATTTGTAACCTATGCAATGTCTCTGGGCATGTGGCTAGACAATGTCCAAAATCCAATCTTCTTGGAGACCGCAGTGGGGGTGTTCGTGGTGGTGGGTACCGTGATGTGGTATGTAGAAATTGCCAGCAGTTGGGTCACATGAGTAGGGATTGCATGGGTCCCTTAATGATTTGTCACA
>JANTPZ010122884.1:0-10156 GCA_025593235.1 Vachellia pachyceras | reverse complement strand
AGAACCAACCGAATATAAATGCATCCAAACTTTTATTTGGCATGTACTCATAGATCAACATCTTTTCTTCTCCTTCAATACAACAGCCTAGAAGTCTTACAAGATTACGGTGTTGAAGCTTTGAAATAACAACAACTTCATTCATAAATTCCTCCACTCCTTGTCCAGATGCTCTAGAAAGTCTCTTAACTGCTATTTCCTGGCCATCTTGCAATTTCCCCTTTACAATAATTGTGCATGAAATTATAGTTACAGGCTAATTATTTGAAATTGGTTAACATTTAATGATAGATTGTACCTTAAACACTGTGCCAAAACCGCCTTGGCCAAGTTTATTAGATGAGTGAAAATTGTGTGTAGCAATTGCTACCTTTCCAAAATCATATGCTAATAGCTCTTGGAGTCTAACTTCTGACAGTTCCCCCAGAATCCTGTCACTTGTTTGTCCTACACACACAAAAAACACCAGTGGTTAACCACAAGAATTATTTTCCCTTCCATTTTCATATTGATTGAAAACAATTGAATGAATTTTACGGAGGTGAAAGACATGGAATTGTGGTGCACTTCCTCTGTTCCTATTTACAAGTCCTCATAGAAATCAGGAATAAACACACAAACCAACGAAGAATCAACATGTAGATAATATGCAACAATTGTTTTTTTTCCTTTCTCCTTTGCCCTCCATTTAATGCTAGTATGGCACACTATTTTAGATTACTTTGACTTTCTACCAGGAGTATTATTGGAAACAAGTACTGATAGTATCTTGAAATTTGGATCAAGACTTATATTTAAGGGACAATATGGAAATCCAAATTAGGACTTGTAAAATAGGTATTGAGGAAATATGAAATTTGAGATACAGATTACCAAAATTAACTTGATACTCATAAGAACATTGCATCTGAAAACATCTTGTTGTTGGAGGTAAGATTTAAATTGTTTATGCTTATACAGTATAAAACCAAATAAATATTGCTCCATTTGAAATAACTGAGATGAAGAAAAATGTCGGAGTACCTGAGTGTCTAGCTTTCCTTTTCAATAGAAAATATGTGTTGGTGCCAAAGGCAATGGTTCCTATTAGTGCAATGACAATTATGATGACCATTATAACTCTCTTCTTATTCTTGCTTACTTCTCCCTCTTTTCCTGCATTCGAAGAAAGAGAAGAAACTAGAAAGTTTACCCAACATTCAATCCAGACAAAAAGAATGTTAAGTGGTGCAATAATTAAATATTCATAATCATTAAATTTATATATGAAGTACCAAGTTCTGTATAAGCTAAACGGATGTATAGGTCATTTCCTCTATTTGAAAATTGTTGTATATCTGTAAGATTTCCTCCCCATGAAATACATCCTATCTCAGTATCATAAGAATATGCGATACAAGAGCAATTCTCCAAGCACTGGCTTTTGCAAGCATCTTCTGAAGCTGATGACCATTCTCCAAAATCTGGTAGTTTAATGTTTTGCAGATGGGAAAACCCATCTCTCTTCCCATCTACAGTCCTATTTCTTACTCTGTCACATTGTAAAGCTGTTCGTCTAACACAACCACCATCCCAGTTTTGTCTACTCCATTCCTCTCTACTGCTTGGTTCAAATCCTCTCAAACAAATGCAGATTGGTTTGCTCTCTGTATTGCAGCTTCCAAATGGCCCGCATATACCATAAATATCACAGTTTGATTGTGGAGCAGCAATGGTTTCTTGCCATATCTGCTTGGCATCATCCCAATGTTTATACAAGTACTTCCCTTTTGAATTCAGGACACTAAGTACTTTGAGTTCAGACCCATTTGGGACGTTATGGATATAGTAAACGGTTCCGTCCATCTCAGACACTATATTGGCACCATTATTATACTTAGAACTCATTATATGCCACCCTGTGAAGATTCTGCCATTCCATGGACCACTGCGCCAGTGAGGTTGAGTTCCATTCCATATGAACAATTCATAAAGATCTAGTCGTTCAAGACTCATATAGAAATTCCCAAGTGATGGATCTGATGGACTTCTCCATGATTGTAATTTCACTGTCTTACCTGTTATTTTGTTGCTACTAATTTTCATGTTTGGTAGGTATGCATCTGAAGGGTGCTCGAAACTTTGCCATATGGTGTTTCCTCCACTGTGATCAAGCAGGACGAGGTTTCCAGAATTTAAAATTCGGCAAGTAGCATTTGATGTAGAAATATCTGATACATTTGATAACAAAATGATTTGCTTCTGTTCATTTTGTATAACTAGATTGCCATCCTCAGATATAGTAACAATGCTTGAAGAACCATTCAGTGGTTGGTTTCTGTTAGCCACCCATACAATGCTTGATTCAGTCATGTACCATATTCCCACGTAACGATTTCTTGAATTTTCAGGACTAAAGAACCCTAGTGTGAACAAACTGCCACTGGAGGTAAGAGTTTCGGGGTCCTTTATGAATTGAGATGATGTTATAGTGTCCCTGGAACTTCCAAAATCCAAAGAGAGACATAATATGATTACCATAGAGAACGGTCCGGCATAAACAGAGAGGAATCCCATTGTAGAGAAGCGTACTTGTTACCAGAATGGTTGTTTTGAGAAGCCAATGCAGTGAATGATATCCTAGATTTTTCTTTTAGGCCTTTTAAAGACTTTTCTATGGTCCACAACTCTCCAACCAATATTTTGACTTGTATCTCGTTTTGATGTTCAATGTCTTTTTTCCATGCCTTTCTCGCCCATTCCTATCGTGTAAAAAAAAAAATAAAGTCTTGTTAATGACTCAACAATGATGTCTGACTTTTCCTTCTTTCAAAATATCGATAATAGTAGTAGGAGGGAAACATATGCTCTCATTATTCTCTCTCATCTTCTTAGTATTTCATCGGTGCCAACGCAATTGTTATACTATTACTTCTAAATTAATTTTCTTAAAAAAGTCTGGATCACAATTATGAACTATATAGATTAAACTTTGACATTTTCAATTTATGTATTTGTGTTTATAATAATAATTTTAAAAAATATTAAATTTGAATCATCAAATTTTTTAAAGGAAAATATCTAAAAGTACCTATTTAATTCCATGATCACAAATTAGTTATGTGAATTTGCAAAAAGGACAAATTAGTGAGAAGGTAGTAATTTGTCATTTTTGAGATGTTGATACTTTTATAAAAATGCCCCTCATCTAAAAAGACAAAGGCCATCTCGCTAGAGCACCACTGTTAGTAGTCCTGTTCGAACAACACAATGAGTTAGTTTTGATCAATAAGCTCATGAGAGCTGTACAACACAGCAATGGCTGCAAAGCTCTCTCTCCCACCCTTTACCTCCATGGGCTCAAAGTTCGTCCATGCTTCACCTGTTGCTGACGTGTCAAACATATGAACAATAGTCACTGTTTTTCCTGTGCCATAACCTGCCAGGAAATATCATTGCCTCCCTATGGGTGCCATGGTTAGGTAAAGTCTCTGGTCTGGCTTCTAACAATGAAAGACTTTACCTGTGGGACCCATCCACTTCATTCCAAAGCCTTCCATCAAACGCTTCAATCTGTCCCTTCCATGCATTTAAGCAATCTCCTGAGCTTAGAAGAAAATGGAGCCAACATTGGTCCACGTGTTAATGGATGGGTTGAACAGCTCTATCCAATTGGTGACGCTACCATCTGTGGTTTGCTCTTTTGGGCAGAACACAACGCATATACAGCAATTGGAGGAATGGAAATTTTCTGATGGTCCTTGTCAGTGGCGGACCTAGGACCCGACTCAGGGGTGCAAATTATTTTTTTAGAAGATAAGTGAGACTTATTCTTAATACCTTTTCAGAAAAAATTGAGCAAAAATTCAATGGGTTTAAAATTAGCAAATGAGTGGGTGTAAAATAAATCATATAGTACTAATATATACCTAATTTTCTGAAAGTCAGGGGGTGCGACTGCACCGGTGGGGACCAAGTAGGTCTGCCTATGGTCCTTGTGACGAAGGAAGAGAAGTACCCATTATTAGTGTGAATGTTTTGAAGGAGATAATACGTTATTGGTTCTCCTACTAGCTAGCTATCAAGTATTCTCAATGGCAAGTGGGAATTGTAAAAATGCAAAGAGGGGACATGGATATAGAGAAGGAGGACGGAGATAATGAGAACTGGCTCGTGAATACTAACTAAGAACCCAGATTGGCGATGAAACCTAGGAGGACCTAATTCTTGTTGAAGCATATATTTGTCTTGTCCCTTGTAGTGACCAGTGTCTTCATCTTCTTCTTGTTTTTTTTTTGTGCATCGTGTTTTCATTGAACGATTTTGGAATTTAATTTCCGGATATACCGACATCATTAAAAATCATTCTGAACTGTGATTACTGAATTATTGAAAATAAATTGATCTTTTTCTGCTTTTTGGAGCTTGTGTTTAATTTTATATATGGTCGTTAATATAAAATTTAGTTGACTAATTTAGTAAGATTAACAAAGTCAAATAAATTAATTAATTATAGCATATATTAATTACATTATCTCTATAGAATACGTATATGTATAATTAGATTATACATTAGTTTATAAATCAAACAAATTAGTTTTAAAAAAATGATAAATATAAATATTTTATAGTATTTTATTAAGCTTCTTTAACCTCTTTAAATTAGTCCACACATGGTATTATATTAAAGATTAGGATATTAAGCACTTGGAAGTGAGGATTGATAGATACTGTTTCCCCTTTCGTAGCAGCAAGAGCCGAAGGAAAATCTTATTTTTGATATTTTTTTCCCTTTTCGTGCACTTTTTATTGAAATCAACTGAATTGGATACCAGTAAGCAACATCAATATATGCTTTTTTTTAATCCTTTGTAATATTTATTTTATGGAACAATCCAATTCCAATCCAATATCAAAGCTTGGATTTGCGCGGACCAATCCAATCAGAGAGTTCTTTCAGTGGTTTTTTGGGCAGAGTCCTTTCTTTTTCTTTTATTTATTTATTTATTGCCAACGTTGTTCTTTCAATCGTTACTCTACACGTTTATAATCCTTTAAATGTAAATTACATAAAACTCCTTTGAACTTTGAGTCATTATGTAATATTTCTAGTTTTCAAAAGTTTAAATTAATGATTCTAATATTTTATGTTCTGGCCCAGGTAGGTTGGTCCGACTGGTTGACAATGGAAAGGCAAGGCGCCGCGTACCCGTCAGGTCTTGGGCTCGAACCCTGAGAAGTCCCCTTCTGGGGGCGACCTCGGATTAGTCTGGATCCGAAAGGATCCCGGATACCGGGGGTGAAATGCCCTTTCCTACTCAAAAAAAATATTTTATGTTCTGATTATCAACAACCGTACTACTAAAATTGAAAGTTAATCTACAGAAAAATAAATGTAGTTAATGTTTGTCATGTCAAACAATTTTATATTTTTAATAAATACCATGCCATTTAAGAATGATACTTGGAATTTATTTTGACATATAAATTTTAAATGATATGATATATAATAAAAATATAAAAATTATGATATGGAAATTGTTAACTTCAACGTTAGATTTAATATGATGGACTTAATAGTTGAAACATGAAACATGCACATCCTTTTTTTTTTTTGCCCAAGCATATCCTTAATTTAAACTTTTAAAAGTTAAGGAGATGTGTAATCGACACAATTCAGTGAAGGTTGTGTATTTTGACCTTTTTTTGGATCAAATCATTTTTTTAGGATAATTTTTTTTCCAAGTCCACATGTACAATATATTTGAAACACTACTAGAAAACTGAGATTTAGCGAAGAAATTTTTCCTCGTTAAATCAGGGTATTTCCTCGCTAAATGGCATTTAGCGAGGAATGCGTTTCATCGCTAAATTTTCTCGCAAATACACTGATCGCTAAATTTTAACGATGAAAAATAGCTTCCTCGCTAAATAGCGAGGCAATTAGAGAGGAAGCAAATTTCCTCGCTAAATAGCAAGAAATTTTTTGCGAAGAAAATAGCGACGGAATATTAGTGAGGAATTTTTAAAATATAGCGAGGAAATTTTCCTCGCTAAATTTGGGTGGAAATTGGATGATTTCCTCACTAATTTAGGGATAACTCCTCGCTAAATAAATGAGAAGAATTCTTTCCTCGCTAAATTGTTGTTTATTCGTCGCCAATCATTCCGTAATCTGTCGATAATTATATATGTAAATTTGCACTTTAACCATACAAATAACTCATAAACCAAGTTTAGAGTCATAATTTGAAATACATAGAACTAGTCATAAAAGTTTTAAAGTCATACATAGAACTTAGATAATACATAATCATAAATCCAAATAATACAATCATTTTTCAGAGTCTTTTGGATATGGTTGCTTCGATGAGTTCACACTACTCAGACGTCGCTCTGGAGCAGAGGTTATGTCACCTAATGATCGAATGGCCCCAAAAATATCCTGTTGTATAGAAATTCTAATCTCTGACATCTTTTCAGTAAATAAATGTTTCATCTTTTGATCTACCACACGACTGACATCTTCTTCAAATACAGGCATCCCAACAAACTCTCCTACATTTGGTGTAGGCTGAGGGGGAGGGGGAGCAGATGGAGAAGTATGAATATGACATACCGTCTTGCCACGATTGCCGCAAATTATAGAAGAATGTGATCCAAGTCCATAAACTTGACCAAGCTTCTTCGGCCCACCAACTGCCTTCAACCATGCTTGAGCCACTTTATCTGAAGGAAGAGAAGCTTGGGCTTCAACAAACACATCATCGTCATCATCGTCATCGTCATCATCGTCATCATCAGCAATACCTTCGTCTTCTTCATTTTGCAATTGTACATCATCAACATCTCTATGTACCTCACATCCCCCAACTGATTGTCCTTCCATGCCCATTTCTCCTGAACTTCCAGCCAAATGCAATAGAATGTTTTTTTAGTACATTACCTAAAACATACAATTTCATAAGTGAATAAACAAAAGTAAAGTTATTGTGTCATTTTTAATATCTAAACTTACATATCTATCTTTGGATTTGTCATCAACCCATTGATTCATCAACCCATTGATTGTCCTTCTTCTTCTTATGTGTTGCCAAATATAATTGGGATAACATAGGTCTCTTTCCATTGTCTTTTTCCTAAAAAAGAATTACCATCATATTACTAAAATCAAAACATAAACTATACAAATATAAAAGTTGTACAACTTAATAACATATTACTTAATAACATGAGTATCGTTTTACTAAAATTTATCATATTTAAAGTACTTTAAATATTAAATGTTTCTCCCAGCGAAAATTTAAATGTTGATTAATTATGCTATAAAGTACCGGTCTCTCTCCACTAACTGTAATGGTACATTTCTTTAAATTTAAATGTTGGGTAAGATTACACTTGAAAAAGAGATCATATCTATGAGTAAATGGAAAGGAATAATGTCGATTTAGGGTTATATATTGATATTTATAACAAATGTTAATCCGACTAGATATGGTCATAGAAGTTAATTAGGACAAGATTATATATTTTAGTCATATTCTAATTAAAACTAAAATGTGCAAAGCAAGGAAGGAACCCAAGTCAGCACTGCCTAAGCAATTAAACCAGGGCAACACTTTGGTTTTCCTTTACTTTTCTTTCTGTGGGCAGCCTAGCCTACCCTGTGACTATGCACAACAATGGAAAATATATCAACATGACCCTTAATCTGCGCACATTTGAAACCATGTCAAATTGCCGCATGAACTAGCTAGAAAAAACCAGAGGCACATGCAAAAACAATTCATGACCCAAATTTCTACTGCCTAAATATGGAAGAGAACAAACCTCAACTGTCTCAGTTGGTTGCAAGTAGTCACATCCATAAATTCCTGCCAGCCAAGGTGCAAATATTATCAGTGTCATTATCTTGCCAGACTTCTCTATTACAATAATTAATTAATTAATTACTATCAAATACTAATAGAGTAGTGCCCAAGCCACTTTCTTCGTGAAGTCTCAAAGGATAAGTAAGTGTCAATCTTAAAGTCATTAAATGTTAGTTTTCTTCAAAGACTTCTCATTGACATTTTGACAGAAAAAGAAGTTTAAGATTTAAAGCAAGTAAGCTTAACCATTATTTAATGGTAACTTTGCGGGGGGGGATTTATTAACTTAACTAACACTTTAACGAATTTTGGTGGTCTGTGTGAGGTAGACATTAGTGTATTATATTTCAAACTACAAGTAGTAATATATAAGTCATTAATTATTATTACTTTTAAAAGCTTGTGATTTGTGTATGTACACGAACATCAGTTGTAAGTTTTATAGATTTAAAAGTTAAGTTGTAAACTTTTAAAAGTTCTATAAATTTAAAAGTCGGTCTGTAAGTTTAATAGAGATACAAGCAACAATCAAAATTAATTAACAATGAAAGGAAGATATGGGTAGAATAATTATCCGATTCTGACAGAGGGCATCTAATAGTATGTGTCAATCTCTTATAACTGTTAAAGCAATATTCAAATTATTATTACAAAAAGTATCCATAATGCACACTAGTGTTTCAGACGTTGGTTCAATACCTATGATTTATGGGGGAAAAGGAATAACTGTTGGATGGAGATCAAAGAACTAGATTTCCCAGAAATCAAAACATACAATCACCATCAAAATCTAACATCATAACCATGCTAGAATAAATAATGTAGATAATTACCTCAACGAAGTATGCTTAAGAAATTATATGATTATTATGCTAGAATAACTTATATATTAAATATGTTCAAGTGTTCCATGGGATATGCTCAACAAATCAACAATCAAAACGGTGCGGTTGCATGTGAAGTCTCCCTTTGGAATAGCATCATATGGGATGACTAATGATTTTTTTTCCTTTGCGAAATCAGAATCAGAACCAGTCTGGTACAACATCAAACATGGGGGCATAATGCAACAAAATAAAGCCAGAATAAAAGGTAAGAAGCTTCTTACACAAACTACAGAAACCCATTTGAAGATTCCAACAAACAATCAACGAGAAAATCTCAAAGATCTTCTGTAATCTCAAAAATCTCAACGAAAAATTCAGAGCTCACTTGCAACACATGTAAACTTGGTTGCAAAGCTAGCAGTTAGCTTCCTTGTGCCAAAGGAAATGGAAAAGTTTTATCCACAGTGTAAAAAAAAAGGTTATGAACATTTCTTTACGTTTTGGTTCCCAAGGCTCTCTCTATGTTATTGTTCTTCCACTAAGGTAGCATCTTTATGATTCTAGCCTAAGACAGTTAACCTTACCATTCGTTATTTGAAAGCACTTAAAGGTTAAAGATCCGTTGAAATAACGACCCCAAAAAGCTTGACAAAAAGCATCTTGGCAGCAACTAAACATAACAGAATCAACACAGAATCATAACAAAAAGCTCAACAGAAAGCATAACAGAATCAAAACAGAATCAAAACAGCAACAAAAAGCTTAGCAAATATTACTTGTGTGGACTCAAAGCAGGGGGAAATCGCCGTCGCCGAGTGTGAAAAATCAATATCAATATATTTAAAATAGCCCATCTCTAAATTACACTACAAGAACACTGTTCATAAGCCATTCTCCTCAGCAGCTTGCATTGGGCTCCGTGTCGGCTGAAGCCAGCGAATCCCACCCATTCGGCATTCGCGTCTCTTTTTTGAATCAACAGGCATTTCAAATTTAAGCCACACCCCATTCCCTCCTTTATCACCCCTCGCTCAAATCAAACACCAGCTGGTGATGAAACTCGCACGTTTTGCTTCTCCAACTCGACAAACGGCCTCAAATATTTCGTTCAGGTGTGTTTCCTGTGTTGCTTGCATTCATTCTGCCCTCTGCTTGCTTCATATTGTCTTCCATTTCAAGTTGTTTGATTCAAATAGAGTTTACATCGTCCAAAGCCTCTGATTTGTCTTCTTTTCTGCTCATCGGAAGCTGCCTAAAGCTACTGTCGACCTCCGCTCTAAGTCAAAGTCACCCCTATACGGTGTCTTTGTGCGCTCGCCCTCAAAGATTTCGGTCATGTCGGTTTTCTTAATCTTAGTGGTCGCCCTGAAAAAGATGTTCTTTTTTTTTGTTTTCCAGAACAATTTTTAATTCTTTTTTATCTGTAAAATACCGTTATTTGAGATGCTATGTTGCCAAAATGCTTCTCTCAATCACAGT
>JANTPZ010122882.1:0-15102 GCA_025593235.1 Vachellia pachyceras | reverse complement strand
AATTTTAGACAATATTAATAATAGTTTTTGTTGTATTTATATGATAATCCAACGTATTGACATCAATTAAATGGATTATCCATGAATGTGTTAAGTTATCCACTTTATTGTACTTTGAATTCGTAGAGTTTGAGGAATGGACATCACCCTTTATATTTTGGGGATATATACAATGCCTAGAAGTAGATCTTATGTCATCAATATCAATTAAACTATAAAATAAATAATAAATAACACTATTCATAAAAAAGTGTGAAAATACGACAATTTTTTTATTGTTGATGCATGCATGACACACACCATGATTTATATTGATATTTGTATTAATGGGTTTGACCATTATAACACCACAAATAAAAAATGATAAAATTATTAAACCACATTCGAGAGAGAAGGACATAAAAATAAACAATTATCTTATAACTTAATTACCACTTCCAGTCCTTAATACAAGTCACATTTGATTTTTTTAAATTAAGAAAATTAAATAGACAACTTTAGATTTTATATATACTGTAATATTTACTTGTATTGAGAAAGCGGTGGAGAAGTGTTTTTACTATTTATAAGATAAATATGTCAAGGAGATCATCTTATTTTGTACAAAAGTACTGCTAAACAGGTGTTTTGGGTGTTTAGAAGCTTTCACAAACATCCCAAATGTTTATGATTAAGGTATTGTCACATGTATATACACTATTTGCACGGGGACTCGAAGAAACAAGTCCAGTGTTAGCTCAAGAGATTTCATCAATGGAACTTATGTATTATTTAATTGAAAAGAAGAAAATTGTGAAAAAAACTACTAGTACAACCCTTGACATCATCAAAATTCCACACATTTTAGCTTTTAATTTTTTATTTTCTTAGGACAAAATTAATTTTTTTTTATTTTGACAATTCAATTCTTAGCATGCATGAAGACATACTACAAAACACAACACACTCACGGATAGATAATAATAATTTATAATATTATAGTTGATTCGGTTATCAACGTAAAACTTAGATTAATTAATGTCATCCAATGGCTATAAAAAGGGAAGAGGATGGAAAGGGAAAAGAAGAGGTTCTTCTTGGATAGAAATAAGAATGAAAAATATAACTTTAATCCTATTGAATTACATATTTTTGGTAATAAATATGTATTGATTTTTATAAAATATCATCTTTAATTATTATTGCTATCAATGAAAATCTCCATTTAATATTACAATTAATATTCAAGAGAGATAAATAAAAAACTTATCAATTTGAAAAATAAAGTACACTAAGATCTTATATTTAGAACCAAATAGTGTAATATTTTATAATGAGTAAAAAATAATTAATTTCCTTCTGCCGGCCAATTTGCTTTATTTTTTTATTCACTCGTGGGATCATTACCCATTAGTTGCATTATCTTGTTTTATTTACATTATCGTAATGAATGGATATGTATTTGATCGTTATATTTAACTACAATACTTTGACGCGTATTAAATCAATGTTACACACACGCACAAAAACATTGTTCAACGCCTCTATCTTATTTGGTCTTTTGGATCCACTTTGAAATAGAATAATTATTTCAGAATTGGACGATTCGGTTTTAAATTTTGAATGTCTTCAAGTTAACCGTATGTTTAGACCTATGTGATACAATTTTGGCGAAAGTATACTTTCACTCCTTTATATTTACGTCAGGTTTTATTTTAATTCTTTAAGTTTAAAAAATACACTTTTAATCCCTCAAACTTAACGTCGTTAGTTTCTCTTAACAGAAATTGATGACTCATCAAATTTAATTGATGACTGTGGAATAAAACGTTGACAAAGCATACTAAAATTTTAATTTTAATTTAAAAATATAATAAATTTGATATTTTAAATTGTGTAAAATACAGAAGATTTAAAATAACAGCATTATGTTTGATGAGTCAGCAATTTCCATTAAAAGAGACTAACGACGTTAAGTTTGAAAGACTGAAAGTGCAATTTTTAAACTCAAAGAACTAAGGTGAAACATAACGCAAACATAAAGGACTAAAAGTATATTTAAACCTATAATTTTAATATAAAAAGTTAAGGAAAATTAATTTATGCAACACCTCATAGAAACTGCTCAAAATTTATTTCTTCTATTTAATTCATAAGTTGTCACGCCTCTCTAATTGCATAAGAAAGTAATTATTTTAATATAAATTAAAACAATATTGACTTTTTAATTTATTATTAGAATATTGTTTTTTTGCCCACATTAGAATATTGTTTAATTAGTATCTAGCTTCAGTTTGATCAAGCTTGCACGTAACATATTGATATATAAAAAAGCCACCGACCAAAAAAATTTAAAAAAAAAACACTGCACGTAATGTTGTGGCTCTGATTATTTGAAAAGGTAAATAAACACAAACTGAATCTTTTTCTATTTCCCCGTATAATTGTTAGTATTTATCGTTTCAATTTAGTAATAACTTATAGTCTCATACTATATGTAGCTTCAAATGCTAGCATTGCAAACTTAATTATTGTAATTTGTAAAAAATTTAAAATAAATAGTTTATTATTGTTTAACACAAGTATTATTGAAATATAATCTTTAGACAACATAAATCTAACATACAAATACTATTTAATCTTAAAGAAATTCTAAGAATAACTTGTTTAAGTATCTCCTAATTTTAGAAAGGCTAAAGTATACTTTTAGTCCTTTATGTTTGCGTCAGATTTCACTTTAGTCCTTTAAGTTTAAAAAGTGCACTTTTAGTCCTCAAACTTAACGTCGTTAGTCTCTCTTAACGGAAATTGCTGACTCAACAAACTTAACGCTATTATTTTAAATCTTTTTTTTATTTTACATAATTTAAAATATTAAATTTATTATATTATTAAATTAAAATTAAAATGTGAGTATGCTTTGTCAACGTTTTATACAAAGTCATCAATTAAATTTAATGAGTCAGTAATTTCCGTTAAAAAAACTAACGGTGTTAAGTTTAAAAGATTAAAAGTGCACTTTTTAAACTTAAATGACTAAAATGAAACTTGACGCAAATATAAAAAACCAAAAGTATACTTTAGCCTTTTAGAAAAGAATGCAGATGTAATTTGTATTGTCGTATAGGTTGAGGGACTCATTTGTTTAAAAAGGAAAAACATCATTAACATATCAATTGATCAATTAATGAATCATCTTATATTCCATGTGAAGCATAGAACCGTAACTAATTAAAATATATAATGTAAAATTTATATAAAAAAAGCTGTAATATTCATAAGATATGAATAATATACACATATGTGGCATCAATAATAATATTATAAAAAATTGTGAGTTTGTCAATACTATATATATTAATGACATCTTTAATATAGGAAATAAGTGTTATTAGTGGAGGAGAAGTTAAATGTTGAAAGAAGCAGAATACTTGTGGGGAGAAATGCATGACAAACTAAATAAGTTAATATATCCCTGAAATATTAATTGTTAGTTAACTAATGCTTGTGTGTGTTTAGCATGAGCTAAATTGTAAACCATTCAACAAACAATCCATGAAATATATATCCCTTGTTTTCCTTAGCATTATAAAAGCAAGTTTATACAAATCAAAACCCATCACAAATACGTTACAGACCATAAATTATGTTAAAAAATAGTTTTTAAGACTAATTAAAATATGTTCATATTTGCTGTTTTTATCATAATTATAGTTTTAATTTGATAGGTTTTAACGTGAAACCAAATATATGCTTATAAGTTATCATATCTTTTTATATAATAATGATAATAATAATAATTTTTGGCACATGAATTTTTTTTTTGATAGGCAATTGAAAAGAATTATACATAACAATGAGTACTATGCACTTTATTTAGCATATATAATCCTGCCTCCAAAATAGAAGGCAGTACGTGCAACTAGGGCTTTGTTTCATCACAACATTTGTCAGAACCAAGCAACCATGCATGTGCAGAGAGTCCAACCATGTCCAGCCTGCTATAAAATAATGGAGGAGTTGAAGAGGTTAATTGTACTAGGGAAAAAGTACCAAGTTAAATTTATCTGAATTACTTGATATACAGAGCGTATAAAGGGAAGTTAAAAAAGGTTAAATTTATGCTTTTGGTTTTGTAATTTTAACTCAGTTGTACTTGGTTTTGTATTATAGGAACTAAGTTGCATAGCAATCAATATAAATTTAAAAGCTGGGGTTGCATCAAGTCAAAAGTTAAAGATTGAGATATAATCAAATCAAAATTATCAAGACAAAATTTTAAAAAAGAAGTTAAAATGGGCCAAAGCTAGATTTTCACATGGAGTCCACCGATACACACACATTTCCTCCTTTTGAACCTCAATATAAGAGTTACATACTGAGTTCACTTTATTGCTAAGCATAAGATTGCAGTTCACTTGTCTTCCAAATTTATATTATTCTCTTCTAAGTATTTTTATTGATTACGTGCCTGTTTGGGAAGCCATTTTCCCAAACGGTGCACGTAAGCCGAGACAAAACCATCTTGAAATCTGTAAAAACCATCTTGAAATCCGTAAAACCATCTCGAAATTCTCAAAATACCTCAAAATCTGCAAAATCCATTTTCCCAACGGAGTTCCCAAACAAGCACTACATATGTTAAGGTGTAATTTCAATACATATGGGTAACAAGTTTATTTTAGGAATGTGAACAATCATTTATTACAAATGGTTAACTATCTTTTTTAATATTATTAAATTAGTTATCTAACTTTTATATTAATTATTGAATCAAATATATGCATAGATACAATATACAGCCATGGAGTGTAACAGAAAATTAAAATTGCTTTGAATGAAGGTGTGGTTTAAGAATCCATTTGCGTGGAATATAGCAAAGTTGTGATCACTAGTAGAAAAACGATATATAAACTGCCTCTAGATAATAAGGTTTAAAAATGATTGGTGACATTTTTGTAAATATAAATATATCTTTTAAATCGTACTTTGGAATGCGGTCTTAAAAATAAATCTTTTAAATCACATGTGTTGGATGTGGTCTTAAAAATACATCTTTTAGATGCCATATGTGGGATGCGATCTTAAAAATACATATTTTAGACCATGTATCTTTTAAACGGTCTAAAGAATATTTCTCCCGTCAAAACCCTATCCTCTTTCATTCTTCCCTCACGTATCATAAGTCACCCTTTACCAGTTCTCTCTTGCATAACCCCTCCCCCTTCTCATCGCCACCGCAGCTACGAGTTCATCGGCGGCTTCTTAATTCCACTCCCCAAACCTCTTCTTCTTCCTCTTCTCCTTATTGCCATAGACAAACACACTGTTACCCTTCCACCCCATTGTTACCAATCTTCCATGCTTGGGTATCGCCTTCGCTTCTCAAAATGCATGTCGTGCAGGTATAGGAGTTGCTAAGGGGCAACTTTTCGTCTGATATTGATAAAGTATGTGTGATGAAATTTTTGGGGAATCAAGGTGGCACCTTCACCACCTTGTCTCTCATTTAATTTTTTTAAAAAAAAGTTTTGTTGTACCCAAAAACAGTCATTGTCCATCAGAGCTTCGGCCAGGTGACTGTTGCCCGACACAGGCAGGCTGCCAGAGCTCCGATGGCCGGCTGCGGTGCTTTGGTGAGGGTTTCTTATTCTTTTTTTCACACGTATTCTCAAAATCCGTTTATTGACATCTACCTTTTGATCATTTTCTTTATTCATGACACTAAATAGTTTGAAAATTTTAAGGAGTATTTATTTGCCATTTTCCCATTAACTTTCATGGAAGATAAATAATAGCCTTTGTTGTAAACTGTCATGGCACAGAATTCAATTTGGCTTTCATTTCCTCTTGCGTATCAGACTCGCACGTACTTGAGACAATAATTAAGAAAGTGATTGGCTAAGTCCTGCTATATAGTGGACAAAGTGGATCGTAGTGATAAAATAATTTGGAGAATGAGGGAGGTTCAGTAATTCAATCAAATTTAATCCTAACACAAAATAATTAAATGGGAAACAATTTATAAAAAGAAGATAATAATTAAATAAAAGGTTAATCCAACTAATAATGTTAGTTTGGGCTCCCTTCTATGTTGAGAAAGACCTAGAATTTGAAATTCATTTGTCTCACTAACACAAGTGGAGAGAGGTCAAATCAAAGTAAGATTGCAAGTCCTTATTCTAGGTGGAAGAGCATCTACTTTGGCAGAGAAGGAGAGAGAAAGTTATTTTTGTATATACATAGGCAGTTACATGAATTGGTATCTCTGGATTTGTTAACCATTGGATTGAGTTGAATTTTGTCATCAGATTCATAATATCTAATGAGTCATTGCCAGCGATATCATTAATTTTCTGTCAGACGTGAGAACTATTCAGTTGGCCCTCTGACATCTATTTCGAATATGTTTTATAACTTCTTCAGTATCTATTATAAACTTGTGGTTTGGGTTGTTTGGTTGACTATTTACACTAGTTTTGTCCACCTAATTGAGACTCTTATTACATCTTATTTTAGAATAATGGATTTGATTTTAATTTTTTTATTTTTGGAATGGATGACTTGTAGGTTTTATATATACTTACATTAAGGGGTCTTTCGCATTAATAATTTCAGGGTGATCTGTTGCTGATAACATGCTATATAATTTTCCCTATATTTATTTATTGGTTTCCAAAAGATTTTTACGAGCGATTAGAATTTATTTTCCCTATGTACAAGTTATCGGCTTAAGTTGTGTTGTTCTCATCAAACCAAACATTATTAGGAGATTGAATTTCACCTATTTGGTTGACTAAATAATTGTACTATTTAACTTCTTGCCATTATAATGATCGTTGTTCATATAATATCCTAATCATACCTATCAATCAACTAGTCCTTATTCGATTTGGATTGAAGGATTGAATTTGCTCTAGCGTAAGTTCTAATAACATGCAGATCCATCTTTAGTTCAGTTATCTATGTTTACATTAATTCTAGATTTCGGTTCACATTTCATTGATATATATTCATACAGATTTAACAGAGTTTTACATTGACACTTATTGAAGAAAAATGGTAGAAAATCATTTGAGTTGATTTGATCAACTTTAGAGAATGCCAATAAATACACTACTGAAAAGTTGATTAAGCTATTTGGAGCTCAGTTAAAAGGGGTAGAGGAAGACTGAAAATGATACTCAATGAGGTTATTCATCTAGACCTCTTAGTTAACAATATATACATACATATATATTGAATGATTTGGTTGTTGATCAAGTTTAATGGAGTTGTATGATCCATTTAGTTGACCCTACCTAATACGATAAAGTGGTGGTTGTCGTTGTGTAAGTTCACTCAGAGTGGAGATTGGATGTCCTTTATGATTGAGCCCTTACATTTCCATTCACTTACGCATATAAAAGGGGTAGAGGAAGACTAAAGATGATGCTCAATAAGGATATTCATCTAGACCTCTTAGTTAACAATATATATTCAATGATTTGCGTTGTTGATCTAGTTTAATGGAGTTATGTAATCCATTTAGCTAACCCTATTTGATAGGATAAAATGGTATTGTCGTTGTCATTGTGTAAGTTCACTCAGAGTGGAGTTTGGATGTCTTTTATGATTGAGACTCCAACGGACGATTCTCCCCCTTGCATTTCCATTCACTTATGCATATGAAATGATGCTGTTTTTGAATTTTTACACAATTGTAGTTTTAATTATTTTTAAAAAAAGAAAAATTAAAACACACCATCTTATGTTCAAAAGATAATAAAATGGCGCTCATTCTATACAAAATCTTATTATAAAAAATAAAAATATTTAGAAATTTGGGGTATTTGAAATTATATGAGAGAGCATTAGAGAAAACTACATTAGTATATGATTGAACTTTGAATAAAATTATCTCTAAAAAATAGATACTTGTGAGTTAGATAAACCAAAAGAAATTACAAAAAAAAAATAATTGAGCAAATCACTAGAATATTTTGTAAGATTTTCATAAAATTATATCTTTTGTCTTTTTTAAAAGCATCACGTAGTTTCCTTAAATAAAGTGAGCACCACGTGGTCCCATGCTGCCTCCACATGTATTGGTATCCCATGTGAAGTAAAATGGAACATTATGCAGAATTTGATTGAAAAGTGATACAATGTAAGGCATATTCATATTATTACATATAAATTTGTCATTTTGTGGTCGAAATGCCCTTTTTTATGATAAGGTTGTGTTGGAGAGAAGCCTACCTCTTCCAAATTTAGGACATTGAATCTTTGTGAACCAAACAATTAATGATATGCTTTCGAGGTTTCTTTCACTTCACCGTTTTATTGGAGAAAAAGATTGAAATGCTCACGAGATCTCTCATTTTGCTTGTTCCCTTGTAATTGGGTAATGAGTTATATATAGGTTGTCTTCTTTCTCCCTACGTATCTGAACTAACAAACCTAGTTACGGAAAGTAATTACTCTCTTAGTCTTTTGATCCTTATTATATAATGTATCTTTTTGGCAAAAATAGATGCTTCATATTATAAGTTATCAAGTGAGATATCAATTAGTATCTTATTAAGTCTTGACAAAAAAAAATATTAGGTCTTATATTTAGGACATGAGGGATTACAATTTTTTAAGGTTGTCTCTATTTAAAATCTCATGAATTACAACTTGAATGACTTTTTGGACACAATTCGTTAAATATTGAAGTTTATAATTTTCATTAGTTGCAACTTAATCACATTTTTATAATTTTGATATAGTTAGAGGTGCCTTATAAAGGACCAAATGGAGTATTATGTTATGATGAGAATATGCCAATTAAAATGCTTTCAGAAGAATGAGATAAATTATAAGACTGTGAATATATATTGTTTATGATGCTCATTCTTTTTGTTTTTTTTTGCAAACACAAATATTTTTTTATTAGAAGCAATCCTATTCAAAGCATCGTTAAGTGTTAATATCAAATGTTGACAACTCTTTCAGTAGAAATTCAAACTTTAGTTATCACGTTGTCAGAAACTAGCTCTTTTTGTTAAACAATCCCATTGAATATGAAATTCATTTTTACTGTATAGATAACATTTATTTTCTTTCTCTGAACAAAAGAGAAAAAAAATGGAGGAATAACTATGAGGTTCTAAAGAAGAGAATATCACAAAGTTCAATAAAAACTTACAAACATGCAATTATAAGCTTCAATAAAGAAAATAACAGCAGATTTACATTGCTAATTTGTCATTGAAACTTTTAGTAATGAAATTCTTTCATAAGAAGCTCATAGTAATTCCAATAAAAAATGGCTTTATGCCACAACAAACAAGTATACCTTTTTTTTTTTTTGCTAAAGTACCTATATCATTTTAATGGAGACAATCATATTTGAGACGCTCTAAGATACTACCATTGTGAGATGATCTGATAATGTGATAAATTCTGGTGTGACTTGAGCTCTTTTTCTTGAGTTGGAAGCGAGACTAAACTGGCTCTACGAGGATAGAACAACCTTTCACCTCCCCTGTATAAGGTGTACTTTGCCACTAGAAAATGCACCATGTGCATCGACTTGGGCTCATTACTAGAGAAAGAGAGAGTAGGCCTAGACTATTAGACCCACTTTGTAGGCCCACCAATAAAAAATCCACTGGGCCCATATCCAAATCCATTTGATAAAACAATTTCTTGCATAACAAAATGAAAATATTGCCAGTCGAGCTAAGATGAGCAAGTACCAAATATCTCGTTGGCAAAAAAAAAAGCAAGTACCAAATATCTCAACAGGAGTTGATTGTATAGAAGAGACTTGCTCCTCATAATATAACGAATTAATATTCAAATATCTATTAGAAAAAATATTCGCATTTAATATAACAGTATTTGTAATAGGATTATCTCTAACAAGAATATATTTGTACCTGAAATATATATTCATCTATCATACAGTTTAGGCAAATTGGTTTCTATTTATCAGTATAACATGCATATTAACGAAACTGGTTAGGTGGTTATATTACTGGAGACAGAGATAGTATAAAGATATATCAAATTAACACAGAATCTCATCAAGCATCTTATATATAATGGAGCCACACACACACATGTTCCCTCTCATATATGTATATATAATCCATTGAAATAAGAGTTTTTTTTTCACTTTTTTCTACTTGGAGAACCTGACAATGTCACAACCAAGGTAATGAGAAGCTGGGATTTTCTGGGTTGAAATAGAAGCCACACCAGCATGATAACGATGATGATCATGTGAAGAAGGCACGAATCTGTGGTGGTGTGAAGCAAGAAACTTGTCCAAGAATGACCAGTGATCGTCATTATAATGGTTGAGATCAAGATTTAGTCCAGTGCCATTACCACCATTTGCTGTGCTTGTGAGCCTCAACAAGTTCTGAGAGCACTCAACTGCTTGGTCCATGGCGGCTGGTAATACTGATGCAGATTCTGGACTAAACAATTGAGGTAGGTGTATTGAGCCATCAAGGCTGTAGTTATGATGATCATATAGTACTTGCATGTGATGATGGTAGTGTTGTTTTGGGTCTAATATTTGCTGGTTTGATCCACTTTTTGTTCTCATTTGTGTAGCCAAGTACTCTTCTTCTTCCTTTTCTGCTGCCTGGTAATCTCTATTCAGGTTCTTCTTTGTGAAAACCCTGCACACTACCCACCCATCTTCCTGCCAAAGTTCAAAAAATAGATTGTGCCTTCATATATATATATATATATGTATATGTACGTATGTATAATCAAGTCTCTCATTTCGGCAAAAAAAAAGTCTCTCATCACAATGCACAATTAAATATGGGTTGCACCTAATTCTTTTGTTTTATTGTCACTAAATACATGCTCCTTATCCTCAATGTAAGTAGGAGCTAGTGATTAGGAGATTTACTTCAATCATAAATTAAGCATATGTGTATGTATTTGGAAAGAAGACCATAATTGATATGAAGAACAAGTCAACTCACTAAACCTAGACTGCTTGAACGTGTAGATTCCTTTAAATTAGGTCATTGGCTTTGAGTTTGAAGTTATACAGAATGAATATGTTACTAGCATGTCCACAGGAAGATTCAATTCCAAAATACCAGCTTATTAGAAGATAAATCCCTTTAACTTATAAACCACATCACACGGCTTGATGATGCGAGACTCATAACAAGATCTCTATGCTGAAGTTGATGATTGAGCCTAGTACCTGAATAGGGAGGTCATCTTCGTCAAGACGGTACTCATGCATGATCCAATCGGTCTTTTGGCCGTGAGGAGCACGGCCAGTGTAGAAGACAAGGGTTTTTCTCAAGCCAATCCTCTTGGAATTAGTGAGATAAATGGCCTTGTCCCTTCCCGTGGCCTTCCAAAACCCAGCTGTGGTTGCCCTATTTGTTCTTGTCCCTGTTGGGTACTTCTTGTCCTTGTGGCTGAAGAAATACCACTCGTTCTGTGGCCCTGACCCAATTCTACACTTGTCTGCAATTCCACATAGTACATTAAACAACACCAATTCAATATTTGTTCGATTGCATGCAGAGTTCACTGAACTTAACTAAACTTAGCTCTTCAAGTTATACTCAAAGAGTTGTATATATTGACTTCAATTCTCTATAACTTTGATATATTTGCTATATTATTACTAATTAAAGTTGAAAGGCACCACTGACTATTACTATATAACAAGTAAAGTACGTAGATATGTTTCATGTAACGTGCAAGTTTTGTTAGGGAAAATCACTAGCTACGAGGTAATAAAGAAAGAATATAATCAATAAAAAATCCAATAATAAAAGAGTAACATGTAATAATAAGTTCACGTTGCAGGAAATGACAAAAGGGTCTATACTGTTAATTTATAGGTGTGATTTTTTAGTGATTATATTCTTTTTTCGGGAACTCAGTGATTCTTTTTCCGTTTATTATGTTTATACCTTTGAGGTCCCAGGGTTCAAGTTTGTTAAGATCAACTTCTCTGATAACATCAAGGTCAATGGCTTCGTAGGAGACTTTCTTCCTCAAGTAATAGTAAAGAAGTTCTTCTTCAGTTGGGTGAAACCGGAAACCTGGAGGAACCGTCACTTGTCCACTTCCTGGCATTTCCTCCAATTCTCACTAATCTTCTCTTAACTGCGAATGAACACAACATAAATCCATGTACATGCTTATATATACAACGTCTCAGAAATAATGAATTATTCACAACCTGTGAAGAACATTCAAGTAAGTATATTCTATATTAGAATACAGTCTCACATCGACTAATCAAAAGATGAATTAAAAGGTCCATATATAACCTTAAAGATAGGTTTCATCAATTTGGTTTAAGCTATTTTGATAAAAATATGACCCAAATATTTTTCTAATTCACTAAAGTAAAATGCCTTGATCTTATTATTCAATTCATAGTAAGAGAAGCTTAAGATGATATATAAAAGAATAAAAATGTGTGTAAGGTTCAGCTTGTCTCTCTCCATTATTGACTCCTTACTTCTCTTCCTTACCTCTCTCCAGCTAAATCCGTCAAGTGAATTTACTTGTTAAATTCAGAGAATTCACATTACAACAGATGAGAGCAGTTGAATTTTGTTAAATAGATTATAATAGCATTAAAATGCATGTATACGAGTGGCTCAATGCAACGAGACTTAAATACTGTTATATATAATTAAGGGCTGAAATTATTGTCCATGCAGCATGATATAATGTTCAAAGATGAAGGCTAGAGTTTGGTAATCTCGAGACTATTTTAATTTCCCCATATTCACACTCTAAGAGATCATCAGAAGTGCTCTAATTATGTGACTAACAAGAGACGGGAGGGAATTGTATAAGAAATAAAATAAATTTTATTGAAAAAAATTATATATTAAGTTAAAAACCAACTAGGCACATATATCTAATTAAACATCATATAAGTGCACCAGACTGGTAGATAATCCTTGAAAATGACGCATTCAGCAAATGGGAGCTAGCTAGTAAACCCTAGAATTAAACTGACCAAAGGACCGAAGGTATATTTAGGGATAATTTTTCGTTAATCACTTGATCAATTTCAAAATCTTACTTGAAAGTTCTTAGGTTCAACTTAATCTTTATGCTCCTTCATATCTATATACAAACCCCCATGAGCCATATGTGATTTATCAATTTCTCGATAATAGATATAAATTTGCTTATTGGAGACCAGATTTTGGACAGAAAACAACAACTTATATATCAGAACAATAACCCTTCAGAATCAGCAAAAACAAAATGGGCAAAAAAAACTACATATCTTTCATTTCTGATTCAAATTCTGATATTTTCCTAAAGAATTGGAAAGAAATCAAAATCAGAGAAACCAAAAAATGGAAGAATACATTATCTGCACGTAATTATGTGTGTAACTTCTGCATACAACCGTCTACTTGTAGATTAAAAAGCTGAGGCGCGCATGAAACAAAATAAACACGTTTCTGCATTATTTTCTCGTAGAACTTTCAGGTTAATGAGATAAAAGCTCAAAAGTTGAGAAGAAACATGAAGACAAAAAGACAAGGAAAAAAACGAATGAATTAAAGTGAAAATACCTTCAGAGACAAAGAGACAGGAACAGAAGGGCCACCATAAGAAGAAGCAGTAGTAGAAACAAGCGGATAATATCAAAAAGTAGCAGAAGAACGCAAACCTTGTAGTGACAAAATAAACCAGACAAATCATATTAAGAGTTACGTACCAATTAGCTATCTAGGTCTTGCCCAGTTCCTTTGCTTCAAGGGCACGGACTTTGGGTTATTCTTGAGAGAGAGAGAGAGAGAGAGAGAGAGATGTGTGTGATCTTCAGTGCAATATATGCTTAGCTAGCTTCGCTCGCAAGTTCATCACAACCAAGAAATGGCACAAAAATATATAGAAAACTTTTTTTAATTAATTCTATTTAATAATGTGATTATGATATTGAATTGCAGAAACTCACGATATGGTTGAAGAAGAAGAGTAACACATGTTAAGGGTACTTTTAAGCTATATCTAGCTGTTTGATAACGTCGCGTGTATCAGCAAGATCATTATTAATTAATTGATAGCTTTAAATCTATAAAAAATAGTAAGGGTAATGTAATCAATCAAAATCAAAGAGAAATGCACATCTTACCAAAAAACGTTCTATACCCTCTATTCATCCCTTGTTGAATACTACAAATTAATAATACTTGTATATATAATTTTTATATTATCGTAATAATATCAAAGCAGGCTTCGGTAATTGTCGGTTGAATTGGAGACCTTGCTCCTAAAAATCGCCTTGGATGAAGAAAATTTGCTGCTGCCTGCTGTCAATTACAATCCATATATATATAAATTATTTCTGTCTCTTAGCAGTCATAGTCAAAGAAGTATAGGGCCAATTTGAGCTGATTTCATTCTGTTAGTTCAATAAGCTTTACTATTATTTTAATTAAGATCTTTCCAACTGGGTACAGTTTTATGCCACTTGAAACATATATATTCAATTTCAAAGTATTATGCAATGAGACTCATTACCATATTATATTTACCTATTTTTAATAACTTGAGCGTGTGGTTAATTAATAATATATATTAGCATCTGATGTTCATTCTCACACATTATAACTATAATTTATTTTAATACGTACTAATTAATCATTATATTATTCCTTTAATTATTGTGATTTTGTATATGAGAGGTATTAGTCAAACATGGAAGGGGATGAAGATCTAATGGCTAACCTTGAATCACGTTCATATATAAAAGTGGAGAATCAGCATCAAATTCAGTGCAAATGGTTATATATATATATATATACTGTTCTTATGTACACACAATAATGTAGTACTCATGATTCACTATGAACATAGGCATTATGAATTAATTAATCACCGATTTAATTCTTTCGGTTCATTGGGATGAGGCTATGTTTCCCTGTGGATGATACATCATGCATGATTATGGATCCAAGGCAATATTAAAATATTCAAAAAAAGTAAATAAAATTAAAGGAGTAAAAATATTTGTTTAAAGATTCATTGATTCAATTAATCATGCACAAATTAGTTCTAAGAAATTAATATGCTTTTATTTTAATCCAAAAGGACTATTTTGCACTTATAATAAAAAGAGTA
>JANTPZ010122876.1:0-10453 GCA_025593235.1 Vachellia pachyceras | reverse complement strand
TGTTCTAGTAGGCAGCAAGGGAAGGCACCTATGGAATGAGCCTTATTGGCTTTCTTGTGCCCTTAGGCACATGTTATTATTTTGAATTGCCATGACCCTAAGACTTCCGCATTTTATTTTGATTTACTCTGATAATTTTATGAGGATTTGAATAGTTATTTGAACTTTGTATTTTGGTCGGATTGATGATACTTTTTATAAATGGACGTTGGAAATCCTCATCATCGATATATGGTAAAAACTTCGTTACGTATTTCGATAAGAATTTGGGGTGTTACATCATTCACCTTAGTTTGTATAATTATAATCCTGTCTTTCCATTAAACCAGCCACTATTCATTCTACTGTTTGCTCTCTAATGATTCAACATAGAGTTCCTGCAATAACCTTAATATTCACAATGGCGGTGCTACTATCTTGTGCCGGCGCCGCACCGCAGTGCATCAACTGCGGGTCCAATCCAGTTCCATACCCACTAAGTACAGGACCCGATTGTGGACATCTGATGTACAATATAAAGTGCACAAAAGGATTGTGGTTTGATGCTCTTGGTGGATCATCCTACATGATAAAGTCCATCAGTCCGGTGACCCGCCGGATCGTTATGCGACCCGCAAGCGTCGACCCGAAGACGTGTGTGTCCACAGACTTGCGCAGCGAAGGCATACAACTGAACAAAGCCCTACCTTTTAAGATCTCCAGAGTAACACCGTCTTTCTGTACAATTGTACGGAGGCCATGCTGAAATCAAAACCGCCGTTGGACTGTTCACCGAATGGCTTGTGTCATAGCTACATTAAGGACCATGCGGATGGCGGCGGCGCATGCAAGATCACGGGTTTATGTTGCAGCTTAAGGACTGGTAAGCCCTTCCCGGATGACATGATAAGGGTGCATGGAGGAGAGTGTGCTGCATATCAGAGTTTTGTAAATCTCAATGTGACGGTGGCTGGTCCGCCTCCGAAGAAGTGGCCAGTTCCGGGAATAGAGCTGGAGTGGGTGATTCCGGAGGAGCCCGTTTGCAAGGGCCTGAAGGATTGCGCGGAGTTGAACTCCAAGTGTTTGAAGGATCCGACAAATGCTCGGCAAATGAAGTGCCTTTAATTTGCAATGCTGGCTTCAAGTGGGACCCCAGCAATGGTTTGTGTAAACTTGGTCTTAGTCAACCCAAAAGTAAGTGAAAAGTTTTAAAAGTTTAAAATAACTTTTCCCATGTATAGTAACGGTAATTTTGGTTCATTTTTTGTCATGTTTTTCTTCTTTATATAACATTATGATCAGATCATTGATTGTGAAGAATCATTTCTTAGCATCGTGAAATTCCTGTTGATAATCACTGTCTTCTCTCATCACGACATGTTGATGTAACCTGCCCAAGGGATGGTAAAAAGGCTAAAAAATGCAAACCTCGGAAGAAGAAAAAGGACATGCTGCTCGCTGGTATTTAATAATAATAATTAATTAATTAACCCCTTCTATGTATTCTATGTGTTTAGGATGTTCATATAATATGAGTTGGCTTGGGTGGATATGAAACATTTATATCACATAGAATTGGATTCAATAAGTAATATAATACAATAGAATGACCCATAAACTTATTTTAATGCCTCGTTTAGTACACGGAATTGATTTTGATGGAATTGGAAGTGAAATTGGAAATGGAACTGGAAGTGAGATTAAAAGTTTATTTGGTACGCTGAAAGTAGTGGGATATTATTTTAATTTAATATTTACATTTATGATGTGAAAAGACTATTATACCCTCTCCAACAAAAAAAAATTCTCTTCTTCCCCAAAAAAATTTCTTCCCCTCCCCCAGCAATTCCGACCACCATCCTTTACAGTCAGCATCAGCCGGAGACATCAACGTCAGTGTGGTCTGGTGGTGTGAATGGTTGAAGGCGTCGTGAGTGGTCGTGGGACTGGAGGTCGTCGATGGTCTCGTGCGTGGTTGAGGAAGATGGAATCAGAGCAGCGGCGTGTGCGCGTGGTGGTTGTGGCGGCGTGTGCGTCTGCTCCAAGCGAGAATGGGCGAAGGGAATAGGAGTGGCTTGATGGGTGTGGTCTGTGGTGGCTGGAACAGGGAAGGTCGACGAGCGCTATCTCCTTCTCTCTCGTGGCTGTCGCTCTCCGCTCCAGGTGTGGTCAGGCGGTGGCTTTGTGGTTGCTGTTCTCTGCCGCGTGAGTGGAGGGACTTTAACCACACTCTCAAAGATATTCTTAATCTGCCGACGAACAACCCCAGAAAGCTGCCGGCGAACAACCCACTTTCGTCGCCCACTTCCAATCGAAGAGCAAATGGCAAAGGGGGAAGGGCAAAAAGGTCAGAGGCTCTGTTCCAGGGATCTAGAATTGGGTTCCTATGGGTGGAGGTTGGAACCCACTTCCACCATTTTTGGGTTTCATGGAACCCACTTTCATGATACCAAACAAGCCAAAATTTCACTTTCACTCTCAATTCCACTTCTATCTCTCAAGTTCCATCCTACCAAACGCAGCATAAGAGTTTGAATTAAGAGATGGAGCCTTCCACCTCCCGTTACTCATTTATTCTATCTCTTTTTTTCGTTGGGGTCTTAATTTTCTCCCATTAATTACCCATATATGTACGTAGTATTGAGATAATAGACTGTTGTTTATGTATTTTTTTCGTGGGGTTTTGTTTTCTTCAGCTGTGGGAGCTTTCTTGGGAGCCATAGTATTCATTGCATTGATAGTGAGCATTGTTGTGTACAAGAAGAACGAGAAATCAAAGAGAAAAGCCCAAAGGAAGTTAACGAAGCAAAAGGAAAAAATCTTAAGCGCAAAAGCCAACTGTGGGCTATCAGCCAGGATCTTCACACTGAGAGAGATCAAGAAAGCAACCAACAACTTCTGCAAAGACAACCTCATCAGCACCGGCGGCTTCGGAGAAGTCTTCAAAGGAACCTTAGACGATGGAACCATCATAGCCATCAAACGAGCCAAGCTCGGCAACACCAAATCCTCAACGAGGTCCGAATCCTCTGCCAGGTCAACGACCGTAACCTCGTACGCCTCCTCGGTTGTTGTGTCGAACTCGACCACCAACCCCTTCTCATCTGAGTATATCCCCAACGACACCCTCTTCGACCACCTTCACACGAACCGTTTTGATCCTCCTCTCCACTGGCTTCACAGGCTCAAAATCGCTCACCAAACTGCTCAAGCTCTTTACTATCTTCACTCTTCAGCACTGCCTCCTATATACCATAGGGACGTAAAATCAAGCAATATACTGTTAGATGATAAGTTGGATGCCAAAGTTTCAGACGTTGGACTGTCCAGGCTTGTTGAGATAGCTTGAGCCATATCTTCACCAGTGCACAGGGGACACTGGGGTATCTTGATCCAGAGTATTATCGTAACTTTCAACTAACTGATAAGAGGGATGTGTACAGCTTTGGGGTGGTGTTATTGGAGATTCTGACGCGAGAGAAGGCTATTGATTTTAACAGGGAAGAGGCGAATGTGAACTTGGTGGTTTATGGGAAGAAGATGATAAAGGAGAGGTTTCGGGAAATGGTGGATCCGGTGTTGAAGGACGACGGAGCAACCAACTTGGAGTTGGAGACCATGAAGTCTCTGGGGTTTCTTGCAGTGGCTTGCTTGGATGAGCAGAGGCGGAGTCGGTGTGTTAGTTATGGGAAAACAATTAGCTGCTTCTTACTGGCCACCCTCCACAGTCAAAATGACAATGGACGGCAATATGGTGGGCATTGTCCTTGAAAGAGAATGATACAAAAATCACTGCACTCACCATCTCCTTTGTATTTCGGTAAATATATTATGTATTTACCTTTGTGGATGTAAAGAATTCAGATTCTTAAATATATATTGTAAAGGGAAAAATCATTATTTTTAAATAATGAATATCATGGTTGAGTTGGAAGGAAAATTATGGAAGGTTTTTGTCAGGAAAATGTAGAAAGACAACCTTCAAACACAATCTCCAAACGAAATACGTAAACTAAACCAATCATGAATAGTTATGTACACATGTCTATCCATCTCTTCATGATTGGTTTAGTCTTTTTTTCCTAGAAAGTTCCGCTAGGAAGTGAAGATTAGATACTGATACAGCAAAATTTACAGCGTCAACTAATCTACTCATGCAACGAAGTATACAACAAAAATCAATGACACTATAACGTGCAAGTCATCTCTGTGGCAAGAGAAATGGGGTGGAGCTACACAGAGGCTAAGATCCAAAACATCACGTGCGATGAGATTGCTGTGAAAACCCAGGTGATAAAAGCCATGGCTACAGAAATCTGGTACCTTCTGCAAGGCAGATTCTTCTGAGTCCTGCAGAAACCCAGGTCTTTAGAATAAAGGACGATAATCCCTGCCGATGAGCATGCAGCTGCCAATGATAAAGTAGCTGTTACCTGCATTTCATAAACCACTATCATCAGTAGGAAACAATTGGCTAATTCAACTCAAACGCCCTAGTTTTATGTGAAGGCCGATGAATAATTTTACTATAATTTGTAACCATCACAAGAAAATACACAGGACTTAGAAGTTAGAACATGTGAAAAGCACAGGGTTATCATACCATAAGCTAAGACTTCATTTTAATGAAAAGAGTTACAGGAAGGAATGATCAAACTCTGTACCACTTGGCTACAATTACTCTGATATTATGCCAAAGTTATTTCAACCCAAAGCCCAGTGGTAGATCTGACAATGACCCCCAAAATGTATCATCACAAAACTTGACAAGCAAACTTCCTTTATGTTGCACTTCTTCCATTCAGATATAGCAGAACTAGCACTTGAGAGGGAAAAAAATCCCCAATAATTCATATTCATGGAGAAAGTAGAAAAAGATTTTATAATAATCCCATCAGTATAAAATAAATTCATGCACTAAGGCACAGGTTTTATCAACTCTGGGCCAAAAATTGACAATTTCCCTCAACCGTTAACTAGATCACATTTACGTACAGGACACCTCTGCTTTTTCCACGGGTGATGGAGAAGAAATAAAGTTTGCTTCAAAGTTCAACTCCTCAATTACTTCCAAGAGATGTTTGTAAAATGATCAATTAGTTGTTGACTAAAAATAAGAGCTCAAAACTACAATGCAGAGCCTATCTTCTAAATTTTGCAAGTACAGCAAGCCGCCTTACAACTATTTCAATGATTAACCAGATACAGTAAATCAACTTTTCTGTCCATCTAGAATAAGTGATACAAATGACAAGATTAATCATATTTCACTTTAATATAGCTCTGCAGAAAAAGCTTACAGACTTTTACTCCTCAAAAAGATAGAAAGATAAGGAAATTCGCTTGACCATTACCCAATCACCCACAACAAACAGGCTAACAAGGATTGCATTTTGCAGGTCTCTCTTTCTCCTCACAGCATAAATGTCAAGACATGCAAGCCCGAAGCTCCAGAGCACTTGAAGTCCCATTGATGCAATTAAGTAACTGAAAGTGCAGACAAGTGTAAAGATATTGGAAGAACAAAAGAGAATAAATCTTAGCCGAAGAAAAGGAAACTTTATTTACACCCAAATGAAACATTAATCAATGTAAATATTCAGTCCTAACTTCTCCAGCTCCAGCAGATGCTGTAACTCTGCATAAATCTTAGCCAGACAATGCTCACAAACATGAATAAGGTTCATGCAGCTTTTGCAGGCACCATTAACTATTTTTGACTCAGTTCAATATGCATGATTCTCCTAAATAGATTCCTTGCTAATTTAGATATAAAAAGACATTTAAAAATTATAACTGATATGTAGTCTAAAAAATTAATTGTAACAAAAGGAAAAATCTTTCAAACAATGACTTATTCAGAACTCATTCACTACTCTGATGAATGATCTTTTGCAGACATGCCACAATAATTAGACTGGATTGTTGACTCATTCTTCAATACATGAAATAGTAAGGAACCCGTTGACTTTATTATTCATCCTACAGTTTTATTTTGATGTGGTTCATGTATTTTACACTATAGTCTACCCCCCTGCCAAATCAATACTCGATCATTTAAAGTCAAAGTTGTGACAACTGCCAAGCAATAATCATGGCATTGCAAAATTCAAATGGCATATTGTGGTACACCAAAGGAATATACAGCCAAAATATCAATTTAAGTTCATCGCTCATTCCTCTGTCCTTATTCAAGCTACTTTCTGGATTTCCTCAGTTTTATGACTTAATCTCTGTTGCCACTTTCTCCCTCCTCTATTTCATCACTTCATCTAGAAAGAACTAACGTTCTCTCATTCTTTGTAACACCTAAAGTCATTCAATCTTGACATATTTGTGATTTAAACATTCAATTGCTGGATACTGTTGAATATAAAATTATTGTTGGAGTTAATATCAACAATGATTGGAGTATGAAATAAAAATTTTTAGTATATATTAATCTTCTATTTTGTTGTATTATAGCTGTTTAATATTCTAGATTATATATATATATTCTTTTAATAATGTGCTTCACTTCAATATTGCAACGGACAATGCTGAGAGTCATAGTTCCAAGAACCCTGAATGCAACGATCTACTATATGCTACTAACAAGTATCAGCTGTGAGTAAAGTTAAATGTTTAGACAGATTCACTACTAATCCAGCATTACAACCACAATATAAAAAAGAGAATGATGGACGTATGTTTGTGCCCGAAATTGAGATTAGTATTAAGGATTTCTTACAATTATACGCATGAGGAGACGGACAATAACAAGGTGTAAATAGGCATGAGCAGGCTCAAAATCAAAGGTGAGAGTGAGGGTCAAGAAACATCTATATCAGACATTAAATAAAAGTTTGTCAATCTCGCTTCTCACAGCCACAGATAACACATGCATCTATGCAACATATAATTGCAAATAAGAAGTTGTGAATGAGTCATTAAATAATAGGACAAATATTAAGCATATATTTTTTGGTATCTTCCATCATGTTCTTCAACATGCAAAGATATTTTTGAGAAAGAATTTTTTGAGTTGATCATTTATATGATTATTTCCACGCCGCACAATTCCCAAACCTCCCCCCCCCCAAAAAAAAAAAACGGTTATCATGTTTTTAATGATGAAAAGCTACGGCTGCAAACATCTAAGAAACTTTTCCTCAGCCTCATCCTTAGTATTAATGAGTTTTTCTGTTCCCAGAGGACCCCCATTCAACTGAATCGTGTCATGAACAAGCTCCGATGGTACCATTGTCTAGTAGTATAACTCAGGTCCTTACCGAATGTCAAAAACTACAATCAGAAATCAATTTCCAATTAATAAATATAGCTTAGGAACCATTAATACGCCCTCACCAGAAGTGTCAGGCTACTCTTAAGCTAAATAAACAACGATCCTAACAGGTTGCAGCTCACAAGGAAGATTCATCTGTAAATCACTCACTATTTTTCAGATATAGCATAAAAACCAGAAGGGAATCGATACACTAACAGCCACAAAGCAGAAGATGGAAGGGATGTAGCAATACCAAAAAGCAGTGAAGCTAGAGAATCCAAAAGCAGTAACCATAGCTCCAATAGAAGCAGCACCAAATGCGCATTGCCCTAATCTCAGCATCAACCCCGTGATCGTCCCCGGCCCCCCCAACAATCGCTTCATCTTCCACTTTTCAGTGACTCAGGGCCCTTTTCTTGAGGAAAAGGGTCCCTGAAGAAGAAACCCTAGATCTCAAAAAAGGGCCATTTTTACCAATATCTTCAGCTCACCCACCATTGCACTACAGGTCTGGGAGATCTATCACGTAGATTGTACAGTATGGAAGCAACAATAAAGGAAGGGGAGGAAATCAGAGTGAGAAAATGACAGGAAAGGAGCAAGGATTCATCAAGTGGGAGGAAAAGAAAAGTGACTGCATTAAGTAGAAAAGGCCAGTCCCTTGATATGTGCTAAAGCACTGAGAAATGGCAGTCAGAAGGCATAGTTGAAGAATTTTATCTAGCCCAGACAGGAATCATACAAAGACAAGTTAGGTTACTGTTTCTTCTATCTAGTGGCAATTCTGTCTAAAACAATGATATTGTGATAACCTTACTGTGACTACCTATTAAACCTTATTGATAGTTAGGGCACTGTGACTCAGAAAAATGATTTTCCATAAGTTGATGTAAATGCGTAAGAGAAATTTTATTTCGATTTATTTATCACAATGTGATAAATCAAAATTTAAATTATCATTATGAGAGGTGTCAACATTTATATTCAGCAGTATTTTGAATATAATTGTAAAATATATGTGCATTTATTTTTTTTCGCCTAACACCACTGATCTTTTAAAAGAAGAGATTGGTCACATTTTCTATATTCCTCTTGTTGACATTCCACCTAGTTATTTTGGCCTGCCAATTTCTTGGGGGAGGTCGAAATCACAAGCCTCAAAATTTGTCCTTGACAAAGTCCAAAGGAGGATTAGGGGTGGAAAAATAAATTTCTTTCAGATGTAGGTCATGAGGTTCTCATTAAGGTTGTGGTGAATGCTATCCAATGTTGTGGAAAAATAAATTCTCTATCGTTTCTTGTTTTTGAAGGAAGGGTGATGAGGGGGTCAGTAAAATTCATTGGGTCTCCATGGGCAAGTTAAAGAGAGATAAATTGGCTAGGGGTTGGGTTTTAAAGATCTTGAGGCCTTTTAATTTGGTTTTGTTAGCGAAATTAATGTGGCACATCTTACTTAATCCTGATCAGTTATGGGTTGAAGTTCTAAAGGCTCGATGTTTCCCTAAATGTTATTTCTTTAAAGCAAAAACGAGAAAGTTGCATCTTGGTTATGACCCTGTATTTGTCTGGAGAGAAATTTTGTTTGATAATGTATCTATTAGTGTTGGAAATGGTCTCAATACTCAAATTTGGAAGGACCCTTGGATTGGTAGTTTGCCTGGTAAGCGTATGTTTTTAGAGTGCCCCTCATGAATCTTTCAAGTCTTTAAAAGTGGCAAATATCAGGGAAGGAGGGGGTTGGAATTTAAGCCCAATTTCAGATACAACTGCCTCTTCTTATTCGATATTTTTAAACAAAGAATTAGTCACGAGAGGTTTACAGCTCACTGACCTTGGAGTGCGAGATCAGTCCTTCACAAATCTTTACAAATCTTTTCTCTGCCTCCTTTTCTTTCTCTTTACACTGTGTTGAATCTCTAGTTAGCCTATCTTGATATGTTCCGAGCACCAGTACTGTTTGAAGTTCTTGGGGGGGAATTTTTCAGAATCTGAGAATCCAAGTGATGAAGAATAAAGAGCTCGTAGTTGAAGATTGTCCCAAAGTAAGCAGCATAATAAGGCTTGCATCCTCCCGAAGGACAACAGATTTCTTACTCCCAACTCCCAAGATTGAGAAAGTCGTCGCCTCTCTTTGTACCTGAACTGGCTAGCATTCCAAATGGAGTGCTTATTGGGAGAAGTTTAGAGAAAATGAATAATGTCCAAAACTCCGAAGTCTTCGCCCTGTAGAATTGTCCAGCGAAAAGCTAAAGGTGTCAAGATGAGAAACAATGGTGGAAGGGACTTCCAATTAGGACGCAGGCAACGGTTATGAGAAAAATTTGTGTATTATCGTGTGAATCAAAATTACATGGATTAACTTACTTTATAATTTTGTTAGCAAGTTGAACACCTAAAAATAATGGGTGTTAACTTGAATGGAGTGTTAGAAGGATGTGTTAGCTAAAGTGATTATAGTTAATGGCTTGGTTGTTTAATGACTCAATGTCTACGTAGAAGATAATGGGCATGTTTGGTAACATGGGCTTATTTTCATAAGCACGTTTAACAGTGCTTTTCCGCAAAACGAGACAATCTTCTCCACATATTTGCCTCGGCTTATGTGAATAAGCATTTATAAGTGGCTTATGGCAATTTGCCAAACGGGCCCAATAAGTGAGATTGTGTAATATGGAAAGGGTAATTTGGACCACCCACATGGAATGGTGTTAATTCATTAATTTAAGTGACTGGATTAATGTTGTACCTAAACCTGATTAGTGATTACGATAGTAGATATAATTTCTTCGTTATCGTTCCATGCTAAAAATGTTTACATTAACCTCTGGTGTGTAGTAGAGAGGCAGCAAGGACGACTTGCTTTCTACGAAGGCGTTGAATGAGATTTGCGAAGTGCCCAAATCTTCCCTGCAATTTTTTTTACTGGTTGTTTGGATTAGGTTTTACAAAATGATTATATATGATTTAATATATAAATAATGTAAAATAAATTTTATCTTAATTTATATAAAAATATTTTTAGAGGTGGTCAAAAATGCTGAAGCCGACAAAGCCAATTAAATCCCCTTGGAAACCTGCTATGGAACTTATTAATAATAAAATGGAAAATTTATTGGGAGATTCAAACAAGTGAATGGTTTCAAGAAATAAAATATTTATTCTGAGGTTTTACTGACAACATGAAGTGTTGTCAATCCAGCGCATAAT